>MPNW01000969.1:38922-50274 GCA_011800805.1 Hirudo medicinalis
TACTATTACTCATTATTATTATTATTATTATTATTATTATTATTATTATTATTATTATTATTATTATTATTATTATTATTATTATTATTATTATTATTACTATTATTATTACTATTACTCATTACTATTACTATTATTACTAGTATCTATGACCCATTATTTTATTTTTTTAATATATTTCATTAGTCTTACTCGTATTACTACTACTCATTACTATTACTCATAGATTACTTGTGATTTCTTTGGGAAAACGTAATAATTTCATTCAATTATAATTTTCAGGAAAGTTCCAGGCGTTCGAAACACAAAGTAATTGTCGTTGAGTGACTTCCTGGCATTTTTTTATTTTGCACTTTGCTTGGTGAAGTCGTTTTGTGAAATGTGAATCTGAAAATAAAAAATACATTTTAATGTCGTCGAAATAAATTAATTAATTTCTAAAGAGCATCTGTTTTATAAGCAAGTCAACTCCGACTTCCTTGATTGCATGTTTCAACTGAATGATACTCCTTTAATTTCATTTCATTTCATCTCAGCTCCCGAGGTGCTACTGCGAATGTTAGCCAATTATTAACACGAGTTAGTGACATTTTCAATGATTTTATTGATTAACTTGATGTTAGAATAACTGTCATGTCACGTGATGTGAATTCTCGTGACTGAATGCATTGACATTTTAGAGGCCTGGTTGGGTTGATTAATTTGAAGTATCAAGTATAGTAATGTCCCTAATCCACTGCTGATCTGAACAGAATATTATTATTTAGAATTTGATTTGTGGCACAAGTTGATCTCACCAAGTATTAATAAAAATTAACTTGCAAATAATTTCTCTCTTCAGGTTGCTTCTGTAAGAAGAAAGCCGTTTACAGTTTAAAACCGATATCGTTGCATGATTCCGACATCCGTTTACCTTCAGAAGTGTTAAATTCTCGCCCGTTATTAAGATTTTGGAACTTCGAAACAATTGAGTGAGTTACCTCATGGTCGGGGCCCTATCGACTCCGCTGGGTTAGTAACCAATTAGGCCGCTCAGTACTCGTTTGCTCAAGAAATAACTGATTATTTACTGGGTAATCGAAACAGAGAATAAATAGCAGAAAAATCCCACCGAAAAACCAACTTAAATACTGGACTTGCGCCTTCTTGCATTTGAATGATTCAAATCTTGAATGGTCAATAAAATTTAAAATTTAAAATTTAAATTGTCACTTCAATTGAATCAGCACACAATTTACCTAAAAATTTGATTTATTGAATGCACTAGCACATGGAATAACCATCAATTATAGAAATTTGTCGCAACTGACAGACTCCCAAAAGTTGGCTAATGCTGCTACAATATTTGCTAAGTAGACCAAAATAATCCTTTGAAAATGCAAATATAGGTTCAACAAGTTGTCTGCAAATGCCACAACTGCACAACAGCACATTCAGAAGTCAAGCACTGCACTGTTAACTCACCAGGGGAGAATGATCTAACAAATAAGAAATCCATGGATCGATTAGAGAAAGTTTGAATTTAAATTTGTTTTGTTTGGCAAGGAATGGGATATGGAATGGAACGAGATGTCTTAATTTGGCCTAATTTCCCAAATGACGTCTGGCCAGCTACACCAATTTCCCTGCCCGGGGATGGCCCCCCTGCCCCGGTTATAGGTAGCTAAGTGGCTGCAGGAATTTCTCAGTAACTGAGCCACGGGATTGGAACTGGCTTCTGCAGTTGGCGTTGGCGGCTATTTAACGCCGAACGTCGCCGCTATTTAAGTTATGACTGAACGAGTTCTGGTCTCAACCTCGTTAAAGGGTATTCGAGTTTGTCGTTTGTTTTTCGTGGATTGTTCCCAACATCGACAAAAAAACTCCGAAACCACGAACTTCCACAAAATGTTTTAAAATAGAAGTTTATTCAGAGAAGTCAAAAAACAATTAACTAAACAGATAAATCAAGACAAAACACAAATCCATAAAAATCAGGTTTTTTTCAATCAGGTTTGTTAACCTCGCAGTGTCGGTTGAATCGCCGATCATTTTTGCTGCTAGTGATAATCGATACCAATACTTTTTTCAAACTTTGTGTGTAAAGCAGTATATGCAGTGAACAAACTTTTATCTGGCCCCAAGATGCAATCATGCAAATAAAACTTGGACTGCAAATCATTGCTACTCTGCTACATCGTAGCAATACAAGACTCATAATGAACTTCTGATAAAAATGTTTGGTTATTAATGGCACTCGCTAAACTTGATTCGGTGTTTGAGTCAATAATCTGGCGAGGGGTTGTTGGAAGGATCTGATTGTTGGATCCACACACGAGAATGACATTGGATCCCATATTTTGATTCACTTGCAGCTGACTTTTGATGGATTAAATGCACTGATGAAGTCCATTTAGAGTATTTCAATGGTTCGTGTGAGGTCCCTCACATGGATTTTTAAAGTCAGCATTTTTCAAGCTCAATTTTGGAGTGCTTAATGTTTAATGTTAATGACAATTTTATACGTTAGAATTTTATAAGTTAGAATTTATTCCACAGAATATTAGACTAAATTACCAGCCACGCAAGGAGAGAGTTCTCAATCAGCTTTATTGTAAAATATTATAAAATCTGTTTGGTTATTCTTTTGCAAAGATTACAATAAGATAAAATGAATGTCCTCTAAAAAGTAGCAGACAGCTTAAATTTATTTACTTCGTCCTTTTCCAATATCTGACAATGCACCTTGAATAACTGCAAGGCAAAACTCCTGTTCACAGCGTTGAGCTTTTGCTGTGAGATGTCTATTGGTACTGATTCATTGCTCTCACAATTAATGCATTTCCACGAAGGTATGGAAACATTGGCATGATTTGGTAAGCACCCAACATGGAATGCGATGTTGCAAAGATCGCAAGGAACGAGCCAATTCTGCCTATCATTTGAGTGGCAGTTACCGCAATTGGCCAGCTTAATCAATTCGCCATGTTTACCTATTCTCTTGTCCACTTTGCCAGAAATCTTTTTCACAACGTTTATGTAGGAAAACTCAATTCTGTCAAGCGGACAGTTTGAGTGATCCTTTGCCCACTTCTTTAAACACAGGAGGCAGAATCTGTGCTTACAGTGCGATGGATTACCAATGTTTGCCGATATGTTTTTCAAACAAATCGAACACTGCTCCTCTTCGTTGGGTTTTTGCTTCTTTGCAGGAGGTTTTGGTGCAGCTGTTTTTCTCTTCCTCAAAACCTTCCTGTCGTCATTCATGGGTTTTGAAGTTACTTTCTCAATGTCCTCATGTTCGCATATCAAGTCTATTTTCTGCTCGTTCCCTTCGGTTTCACTGTCGGTAAGCGAGAGTATCATGCGCTTCTGACATTCGTCACCTTCGACAAGTTCTGTACCAATTGGTTCTGGTGCAGCTCTTTTTCTCTTTCTCAAAACCTTTTTATTCTCATCATTCTTGGGTTTTGAAGATGCTGTCGCATTGTCATCCGCGTTCTTAGGTGACGGGACCATTTTCTGCTCAATCTCTTCAGTTTCACTATCGCTAAGCGAAAAGACAAGGCGCTTTTGATAATTATGACCTTCGGCAAGTCCTGCATCAATTGGTTTTGGTGCAGCTCTTTTCGTCTTTTTCAAAACCTTCTTAATCTCATTATTCTTGGGTTTTGAAGATGCTATCACACGGTCATCCGCATTCTTGGGTGACGGGACCAGTTCCTCCTCAATTCCTTCAGTTTCACTGTCTGAAAGCGAAAGGACCTTATATTTACGAGATTCAACAAATCCTGGCATATCCATTATTAAAGACGTATTGAACTAACTTGCTTTATGCCCAGTCAGATCTGCTTGAGCTCAGCGCAAAAACCGAGTAAGACGCCCTTCGCCAAAAGATACTGAATATAAATAATTTTTTAATTAGTAAGAATTAATTGATATTCAAGAAATAAATAATTTCACTGATAATAAAACAATAAAATAAGTACTTTTTTTTGTTAAATAAATTAATATACAATTATTATTATATCGTACAAAATACATATTACATTCTATAAAATTATAAGAATATATTAATTCGACCGAACAAATCCTGGGCGACCAAGTTCCAAGGATAGTTGCAAAGATTCAGAACTCAGGGCGCGCTTCGGTAGACTTAAGTTTCCAATGGGGCATCAACTTTGGGGCTTTTGCAGCTTTCATCAGATTTGAAAAAGTCGCACGCGAAATTACCCGGGTAATTCATTAGCGGGATCAGACCGCATAGACTCACGACACTTTTTGCGCTTTTCCTTTTTTTTTTTTGATTAACTGTGCGACTTTTCATCGTGACATCAGCAGTTGCTAAAGGCTGCTGAGCATTTTAAAAACGCACTTTTTTTCGCGCACAAACTTTGCAAACTTTGAGCGGAAGAACAAATGAGACAAAAGCAGTGACAACCAACAACAGCTGCAGACGCCACAAAAATCATTCCCCATGATAAAGAAATCCCACTTTTAATTAATAATCAAGCACATTCCAACAGCCTTTTCGATCATCCCAGTTAATCTGTTAAATTTTGAAGAAAACAGTGCAATACATCGCAAAAAGTTCTGTCAATAAACTTTATTTGAGGACATGCTTGGTGAATTGGTCGGCCAGGCTGAAGAACTGATGCTCCCTGTTGAATTTGAGCGGTGCCGGGGTTCCGACCGAGGACCTCCGGGCAGACACCGGACTGGGAGAGCCGCTTCGGAAATGTCGGTAGACGGCGTTGAGGCACGAGGACTGTTGATGGGGGCAAGAGTTATTAGTTGTTGATGAGAGGGTATGACAACATTTGTAATTAATATTAATAGGTTATTTAAACTTATTATAAGGTGATGATGGTTGTTGTTGATGGTGGTGATAATGATTTCGATGATGGTGGTTGTTGCTGACCAGCTCGTTGTTGAGATAACTTTTGAGGATCTGCTTCTCCTGAGGAGACACCTTCGGGTTCTTGAGGCAGTGAGAGGCGTGACTCATCATCAGGTACAAGACTTGATCCATGGTGAACATGACCAGTGATCTGAAGGACAATCAATTGACAGTTAACAAATGTAACTATACCAGCATTACAAGTGTAATCATTAAGAACCATGTTCTAACGACCAGGCACCAAAAAAAGATTTGACACAAGATCAGCTGCATCCACATCCAAAAAAATTTGAAACGACAACAGTCGTCCAGAGCTAGCTCGACCTACTTGTTGAGGTTGCCTGCTGCTATTGGCTTGGGAGTCGAAGGCTTGTGTGGCGACAGGCTCTTGGGACCCTCCACCTGTCCGTCGAATATTCCACGAATAATAAGTTAATATTATAGTTATCAGCAAGAACATGAATACTAATGAGGTTTTAATAATATCTCGAGAAGAAACACTTTGGTTTTGAGCTAAATGATGAGCAATGGATGTTATCCATATAAATAACAATATTTATAATCATTCAGTCGGAGATATAAATCGTCTGCACCTCTTTTAATCCACATAAATAAGTTGGCATGGTTACAAACAGCTGCACGTGAGAATGCCACACGTGGGAATCGTGATTCAAGAAGTGTTCAAACCTTGTAAAGGAGGTCGATGCAGAAGTTGAAGACGGAGACCATCATCCCGAACGTTGGCATCGAGTTTTCGTCGATCGACGGATTGGAAAAGTCGACGAGCACGAAGGACTCGGAGATCGGCAGGTCTTCCAAGCGCTGAAACGAAGAATGATTGTTGATGCTTGAAAATAATGGTGATTTGTAACAATGGGAAGGTAACCTGATAAATTATGTCCTCCAATGGAACGGTGAACCTCTTCATGGTGTTTAGGTTGATGGCAATGAGGGACAGAATCCTATCAAAATTAAATTTAATTGAAATAATAACTTTTTAACATTTCATCCTTTCCAAAATGGAGGCTTATTTGACAACGTCAGTAATGTCAATCAGCTCGTCATTGAAAAATAATTCGAAACAAGACAAACTTTTGCTGAATTTTCAGCAACTCCAAAGTATTTTGGCTCGATTCTTCTGGGGTGAAAATGTGCTTCGACTGGGGGGTGCCATCCCCTTTGGTCGAACCCGCAGATGAGTGGTCTGACCTTTGACTCTGAAGGCAAGAAGGTCAAGGATTACTTATGAAGCAACATGGATGCTGATACGTGGTTTAAATACGAAGCAGTGAAACCAAATTTTCAAAGCAGGTTATTTTTACTCAATTTCTGTCCAATAATTACTCAAACATTGGAAATAGTTGTCAACACTCCTGTTAAGTTTCGTCAGGAGATGAAATAATGGAGAGGACGTACGTCCGGGTAACAATTAATTCGGGTAATTACATCATTAATAAACAATAACCAATTGTTAATTAATTAAAAATCTGGACACGAGTTATTTAAGAAGCACCTTCAACGAAATAAAATGATTTTTTAAGAAAATGAACTAAAAATAAATGCAGATCTCGACCTCGATCGTGGACTGCATGAACCTCGGCAATAGCAGGAGTCCGGCGCTCTTCTGCGTCCAGACGCACAGGCGTGTCTGACGAGGAGATGATTAATTCGATTAATCACTTAATTAATTGAAAACTCCTTCATGACAAAAGAACCATCGCCCGTCAAAAGACATTACAACAACAATGCCATCTCAAAACACGATCGGCACATTAGTCACCCATGCATGCAATATCTACAAGCTAACCACAAACATCACCACGAGTTCATCATCATGCACTCCACTCACCATGATGGTTTGCATGAGGTCGGGAGTCCTCGTCTTCCAGTCGATGTTGTACCTGGCCAACTCGTTGATGAAATGGCAGACGACTTCCAGCTCGTACAGACCGAGATTGGCGCTGAACTTGCTGGCCTCTTCGGTCCTGTGCACGGATCGACCGAAGGGAGACCTACTGCCGGAATCTCTCGCCCGAGACTGCCCTCCGGCACCCCTGGTTTTTGAAGCACCTCCCCGGGCGAACAAGAGAAGGACAAAGTTTTCCAACACCCCGTGGAATCTGTCCCTGTGGATGCCCAGGTACTCCAGCGCCTTGTCCAGGTAAAAGGCCTTGAGAGTGACGAGGAGTTGGCAGGTGAGCTGAGTGAAGAGCAGATAAGTCGAGATTCTTCCTTCCTGCTGCTGATGCTCCAGTGCAGACATGTTTTCCTATTGCGACATAAAAAACCATTACATTGTTGTTTCATAATTAAAATATTAGTAATTTGAAGTAATCTCCCAATTAATTCGAGACCAACATCAATAATAGCTTTAACAGGTTAGTAATGTCAATGCACAACAATATACTTTACAAGAAATTAATATTTGTTGACATCATTATCATATCATTAACATATCCAAGTAACTGACCATCTGTCTTCCTGGCATAGTGGACTGGTTTCTACCGAAGTACAGTTGGTGGATGTAAATGCCGAGCTGATCGTTGATGGCGTTCACTGATAACATTTCAGCTCCCTTTGAAACCACGAAATAAATAGTAATTACTAATAATAATAACTTTTATCCCATCAACTACAAGGACAAGAAATTTAATTATGCATTGTAATAAATGATAACTTATCTCACTAATCTTAAAATAACTACTACTACTACTGCTACTGCTAATAATGATAATGATAATGATGATAATAATAATAATAATAATAATTATGATTACGATGATAATAACAATAATAATGATAATTAATATTATTACAATAGCAACAACAACTATATCAATACTATTAATAATTATAATAATAATGATAACAATAATAATAATAGTGATGATTTCAGATGTTAATTCACCCTCTCAGTCCGTGCAAGTCTGATGAAGTACATGAAGATGGCCTGTACCAGATCGAGATCTTCTCCGCTCTGGAATTGAAATTAATTAAAATAAGTTAAAAATTTCAGTTTAATGCATGTAAGTTAATCATTACTTACTAATTATTACTTATTAATTATTACTTACTAATTATTACACAATTATTACACTTTACAAGAGAAATAAAGCAAGACATCGTCAAAGCTATAACCACCATTAATGTTGTCTCATAACATTGTCAAATAATTTTTTTTGCCATTGTAATATCCTTTCACATATAACATGTATTGTTACATATACATAACCTTTTATATAACCATAGAAATCACAAGAGGCCCACCGTGAGACTGTAGGTGCACCAGGACAAGAGACACTGGACGACCGAGTAGTGCCCGAGAAGGTCGAACACGAAGGTCGTCGAGGGAGGTGCGACCCTCACCAACAGCGGAGGTGAGGAGGGGGGTTGGTTCGACGTCGGCGACGACGGAACGAGGGAAAACGAGGATCCGACGTTCTGCTTTCGGGCAGAAAAGGACACCGGAAACACGCCCAGGATTTCCGTGAGGAGGTGGATGACGGCAATGGGGAGCAGCTGCAATGAGGAATTGGATGCATGGTATTATTAGTAATGATGTAACAGGTAATTTTGGAAATAAATAAATAAATAAAATAATAGGTATTAGTACCCATGTAAACTAACTATAAAAAATCATATCTTCTGTGACATTTATAATGTCAAACTAAAACCTTAAGTTTTAATGAGGATGAATTAATCCATTCCTCATTAATTAATTCCATTCCATTAATGATTCCTCACTTTCAGTTTCGAAGAGTTTTCAAATATTTTCATCTTCTTCCTTCCTTCCTCGTCACTAATGAACTCATGACCCTCTCTGAAAAATAAAATCATCATCACCAAAGTCAGCATCATCATCAACATCATCATCATCATCACAATTGTAATCATTGCAGCCATCGTAATCATCATCATAATCACAATCATAAATAACACCATCATCAGTCATAATCCTAATCATAGTCATAATCATCATTACCTGCATATGATGTCCATCATTAATGGAATGGAATTAATTAATTTTTTATAGTTAGTTTACATGGGTACTAATACCTATGTGATTATCATCATTGCAATCACAATCATCATCACCATCACCACCATCTCCATCCTACCTGTAGAGCAGAGATGATTGAAGAAACCTGCATATGATGTCCATCATCCTCTTAATGAGTGCTGTTTTGTGAGTGTCTGAAGTGAACGAAGAAGGTGTGAGATCGATGGGTTGGAGTTTAAATGTCTCTTCTTATGTTTGTGATTGGTTACTGGTTGGTTAGTTGTTGATGCTTTTAATTAATATCACTTAATCTTTTAAACATGTTGACTACTGGTAAATGTGCTGCTGCCATGTAAATTGCCATGATGGCAATGACATGATGTTATCAGATTTTGACTGACACTTTGAACAAAAGTTCAACAAAAGAAAAAAAAAAGTTGACGGAACAATTCACTGATTGTCCAAGAAACTTTTGTTGCAAGACATCAACAACAAACACTATGTAAACAATAATAACAACAACAACATTAGACACTCTACATAAACAACAACAACAAACAAACATGAGCATAGACTCACCTGACAGAAAGTGGCTCTTGCACTGCTTGAAGATGATGACGAGCGAACTGACGAGCGACAGGAGGAGCGAGTCGCACTTGCGGATGATGGGACTTCCCAGGAGACCTTCCAGCGTCACGCACGACGACTCGACAATCTTACGTGGTTTCTCCAGAGTTCTGAGATTAATTATTCAAATAATAATTTATTTAAAATGTATTCCACAACAAGATATCTCACTTACTCTCAGTAGAAACAAAAATAGCAACAAATTAAAAATAACAAAGGTCACCCACCTGTGCCACCTGTTGACGAGGATGACGACGAGCGACGACAAGATGTTCGAAGTCTTAAGGTTGACTGTGGTAGGCGAGGAGAGCTGTAGAAATGAATTATTCATAATCGAATATTAACATAATACATTCACAGTAAATGGAAATATGTACAAACATGTAGTACAAACAGAAGTACATCCACGATCCATGTGGATCCACATATTCACGATGCTTAACAACATTTGCATGAGCCTTCCAAATAATCAACTAAGGATGTTAAATAAATAAACACTACAGACAACCAAAAAGACACCCATCAATCAATCCATCCATCCACCCATCAATCAATCCACCCATCAATCAATCCATACACCCATCAATCAGTCCATCCACCCTTCAATCAATCCATCCATCCATAAGAAGGAAGGTGTTGAACAAACCGTGACTTTGAGGATATCGAGCAGGTCGAGCATGATCGAATCCTTACGATTTGCCATCTCGGCAATGCTGCTCCTCGTGCCCCTCCTCTGGTGAGTGGAATGAGAATTTAAAATCAACTTTGAAGTATTTAATGCTAATAATAACAATTATTATTAATAACGCATAATTAATTAATTATTTAATAAATAATCCATAATTAATTGTTATACATCTCCATCATCAGAAAATTAGCCACCAGGAGTCAAGGCATTCTGTGTGTTGCATCAACACTGGCTCTCATCATCATTGTCATCATTGCACAGCATCAATATCATCATCACCTTCAAAGATGCCAGTATCACCAGGAAATCCCTCCATGCCAGGAGCAGCAGCTCTGAGTTCGACTGACTCCCACCTTCTCGTGTCACACTCTTCTGGATGAACTGGATAAGCAGACGTCATCGTTCATGAAGTGATGATAAGATAGATAAGCAGACGTTCATCATTCATCATCGTTTATATTGTAAATTATTTTATTCGTTAAAAAATCAATAAGTAATAATTAATTAATCAAAGGCTATTATTGGTTAATAATTGAATATTTACTACATTAATTGACACGATAACTCCACAATGTTCTTAGGCCGAATGGTCAATCTTGCATCTTGATATAATAAAATGCATATTTATAATAACAATAATAATAATAATAATAATAATAATAATAGCAATTTTGTAACATAATAAAAAAATTACTTAATTACAAAACATGTTGAACCTCATACTGACACACATCAGTCATTATAATTACATAATTACGAATTATTGTAATCACGCCCCACCTCGGACCAGCGAAGGATGCCGTCCCCCTCGATGACGGAGTTCATCTTCTCGACGAACCCGGAGCAATTACTTCCATTCCTGATTGGTGGATAAAAGTATCGTCCATTAATTAATCAACAGAGGACTGATCGAAAGCAACCAATCATCTGATAGATGCAGAAGTGGGAGGGTTCAAGATTCATGAATAATGAATTGAATTTCTTGTTTTTTGTGGTTCTAAGATTTCGTCCGATCGCATTCAACATCGTCAGCTTCAGTAAAACGTAACAATTTCAGAAATAATCCTCTATTAGTTAAAGAATGAGTAACACGAATAAAAGGCGAATCAAGACGGCAAAAGATCAAAACCAGTTAGAGTGATATAAATAATTAATTTT
>MPNW01000970.1:0-20956 GCA_011800805.1 Hirudo medicinalis
CAAATAAATGATAAATATTTTTATTTAAATATGAAAATCTTTTAACAATCAAAAATTTATCGATTGTTTGGGCGATAACACACGCGCCTGGTTTAACAATTCCACGAAAGAGGTCAACGGAGACATGTGGGATTACGTCGTGACCTTGGAATAATTTTCGTCAAAAAATGATAATTAAATTGATAATTATCATGAATTACCTCCATTTTTGATTTTATTTAACAGATCACAGAACAGGATTTGTCGGATTGAAAATAGAATTTACAATATTTCGTGAAATCGATATTAATAGAAGAGGTTCTTTAACTTTGTTGTGTTCTTTGGTCCGACACACGTGCTCTTCGCCATTTATAAATTATCCAACAACAAGATCGAATCATTTGTTTATCATTCTGACTTCTTGTTTCAATTAAATGTTCCCTTTTAGAAATACATTTATTTCTGTTTGTATTTAATTCGACATAAATCATGTTTAAAATATGAAAAAGCTTTTAGTAAAGTCAGGTTCGCCTGTGAATAATATTTATGATAAGCCGTGTTTGTTTACTTTTCCAAAGAGATGCTTATCTTTATTTTTCTGGAGAACTTTTGGATTTATTAAATGAGATATTTATAGTTACACATTTGTTTCAGCAACAACACCGACTTGTCGACTATATAACACATCGGAACCAAATAACACTAAATCGTAAAATTAATTTTAGACGAATATTCGTCTCGAAATTCATTTTAAGAGCGTTAAATACTTTATTTAAAACATAACATAATATTAATTTATAGGTTATTCTAGGTCAATTTATGGTATTTTAAGTAGACTAGAGTCTCTGCGCGATCAGCCACTCCTATTTGGTTCAATATCCAACCTTTGACTGGACTCGAGGTCCCCAATACTGAAATGGTCACAACATCAGAATCGATAATCCGAAAAGTTTCTACATACAGGACACATTTCCACAATGGAAAAGGTCTTTTCCGAGATGGATAATGTTCACGAGGCCAATTATGATAAATCTAATTATGAATTTATTATTATATAACTGGTATTGTGAGCTATTGTTTTGGCCTGTACAATACTGAACTGTACTGGAATGGGGAATTCAGTACGAGGCAAAGCACAAGCGCACTGTTTAAGTACATCAGGTAATATTCGGAATCTATTAGTTTTATTAAATTATTAATATTAATATTATTACAAGTTGTAATAACACTGATCTGCAAGGAAACTATGTGGTGGTGATCAGTATTGTGGAATATTTGCAAGTATGTGATTTCCACATGAGACCAATTTGCATTTACCAAGTTAGGAGCGGGTTTAAAATACAAAATGTGTAGATCATTTTACTCATGATGTATCAACCGTGCTCTTAACTAATAACTCAAATCAAATAAACATCTCCGAATCAAAGCCCATCCATTTTTTGTTCTGTTTTGACCAAATTTTAACCACACCATTTCATACATACATAATACCATGGCAAATCTAATAAGAAAAAGCATGAGTTCAAATTTTATTCTGAAATGAGTATTAGTTATTATTTTATTATTATTATTATTATTATTATTATTAGGTGAATGAATAACATGCATGAATTGGGAAAGGTATGAATTTGATGTTTGATTGTTAAAATGCTCGAGAGAATGCATTTCTAGAGTAATTGCTGCTCTGGTGTGCATTTGATATCCGCTTTCAAGGTTGAATTGAAATGATGATGATGATGATGATGATGATGCTTACAAGAACCACAGTTCATGAAGGTTCTAGAATCTGCCAAAGCACTATTTGGAGATGCTCGAGACCAAAGTAACAGTTAATCAAATTTAAAACCTGCTCTAGGATGAAGTGTGTGACGTTACAATGTGAGTATTGTGACATTTTCATGGCACAGAGCTCAGTTCTAGCCAAGTTCCAGAATGCACAAGATAAACTCCTTTGCACAGTCATTCTCAGCAGAATATCTCGAATGCTTTCTTAACCATGCTGAAGAGAATTAGTGCCATTACAGAGCATGTGCCGACAGCAAATGAATGATCATCGGTGTTCATTTGAAATCATTTGTAAACTCACTGATCTCTCTTCTTTTTTTTTTTTAAGACATTTATTCAAAACAACGTCTGGCCAGTTCATTTGGTTAGTTTAAAGTGAATTGTCTGGAATTCGAGTAACAACGAGTCACATTTCAAGGCGTTCATCTTCTGGAGGATGAAATTCTTACATCTGAGAAGAAGAAGAAATCACGAACCAAGTCCGCACGTATCCACGACGAA
Source organism: Hirudo medicinalis (assembly GCA_011800805.1). Taxonomy (NCBI): domain Eukaryota; kingdom Metazoa; phylum Annelida; class Clitellata; order Hirudinida; family Hirudinidae; genus Hirudo; species Hirudo medicinalis. Next base: position 2,266 of record MPNW01000970.1, read on the forward strand.
ATTGGACGCAACAAAAATACACTCGGGAGAATTCCATCAATGTTCGAAGAGTTTAAACATGTCAACAACAAAAAATTGAAGAAGCTCGCGTTACCCTATTTTTCCGCTGCTCAGTTGTAAGACTGACTTGCAAAGCTCGAGATCTTCAGTCTTGAGACCTCGGTCGAGAAATGGACAAGTCGAGAGGTTCCGTTTGAATCCACTGCTCGTATTCCGGCTCCCTTTTCAAATAGAACGAATTCGAACGTTCGCTGCTACCATTCTCCGGTCGACTGGACAATTCTTGCAAGGCGTTCAGCGTCTTCATGGACAGGTCGGTCGGTTCGTCGGAGTACATGTCTTGGTCGACGATGAAGCTGATTTGACTCTCTGATCTCGGAGGAGAACTTGTCGAAGCTTGATGCAAGCTTTCGGTGTCATCGATTCGACTCTTGCTCTCCGCCTCGAAATTGCTCGCCTGAGATCCGTAGACCGCGCTGCCGTGCGGCATGTCCGGGAAAATGGACGGTATCGCTCCTTTTCGCAAATATCTCTTGGCCAGTTTCCTGTCCTTGTGTTGTCTCTGACGGGAAACGTTGGTATCTGCAGAATGTTCGATCAAATCGCTCGGTTGGAAGTGAGAAGAACAGAGCCTGGAATGTTTCGATGGAACAAAGTTCTGTCTCCTGATGGCTTTCACCCACTTCTCGCAAAGTTCCTGATCGTCTAGGGGAAAGGCGTGCATGGAAACATTTTTATCACTGTATTTTCCTTTCAAAGCTCCGTTGGCACATCCGATTATGACGCAGCCGTTAACCATGCTCTTCTTGTTGTTGTTGTTTAATAATTATCGCCTACAAAAAACCTACAACGGCAATAAATCGACGACGACGAAAAAGAGAAGAAAAATAATTCCGAATAATCACAATTAATCTGACTCGTTACTACTTGCGAAAGGAAATTGTCCAGTGTTGCAAAATCCACGCGAGCTATCTAAACTGATAAACACATCACATGGCTCATACCAGCTTATAAATTGTTTGACTCTCAATGGGCTTGTGTTAGCTGGTTAGTTAACTAGCCAAGCTATCCGGCTACCATCAATAGTCCAGAAGTTATCGAGGTACTTTGGCCCACTTGATGTGCACGGCCCCTAACTGGTAGCTAGGACTAACTTCTGGCGTACTGCCTACTGTGTATACAATATTAGTAAAAAAATTAGTATAAACGAGTCAAAATCGAAATGATATGACGAGAAAAAGAAGAAGGATGAATGCCCAAATAAAGCCACCTTATTCAGGAATTTTCGAGAGCGACTTAAACCAGAGTTTCCCTATTATACTTCCCGTCTCGAAACGTCGCAATAGATAGAAACACATTCTACTGGCACGAGAAATTTGCAAGTTATTTCATATTTAATGCAGGCGAACCGAGCCGACAAAGGGCTCTCCCCCTGCTCTCGCGTCGACTAATTCAAATACTTGTTTAATATGCAAATTGACCCTTAGTTAGACGCCCTTCTAGTTTAATGATTCACACGTATACATGTCCGACCTGCTACCAAATCCATTTTGAACACCGCTCTTTCATTTCTCTATTGAATATGCATAAGTGATTATTTCAATATTCATATTCTACAGGCCGGCTGTCGAATTTAGAATGTACTGATACGGTTCGTTCGGGATACAATGGAGCGGGGCAGCAGTCCCAATTAGGTACCTCTAACTCCCGTGGTATGCGTCCTTGAAGTGTTCGACTGACAAAAGTATCCCGATGACAAAAGTCTCATTGTTGTCCGTCATCCCAGCCTATTGTCACAAAAGGTTTTCATACGAGAAGATTCTAAGGCCTGTAGCTCTTGATGGTAATAACGCGTTTAGTATTATTTGCATATACTTAAATATGCATGAATGTCGATCACATGACTTGCCTCTACCCATTCTCATTGGCCATTCTCGAAATTACATTAAAACACAGCAGCTTCCTGCAGAAAGGTGCTTAATGAGCTCGGGAAAAGGTTTAAGTGAACAACGAGCCGGGAAAGGATTATCATCCGTGCCACTTATGCACGGATTGTCAGTGAATTCAGCTTCAACCGGAGCAAACAGTCCGTCTGCTACCCAAACATTGGCCGACAAATAGCAGTCCGCATAGCGATCGTGAATTATATAATTATTTGAATAAATATGTAGGCTGTTTGCAGTTTGCTGCGGTACGGTACGAGTTGGGACTCATTCCGACTTCGAAACAAGTGCTTCCCTCGGCAGTGTCCTTCAAACGTAGACCCACGCTACGGCAGAGGTCAAGCCTTTCGGTGCGATTCTGTGTTCGGCATTGGCTCGCAAATATTTGCAATTTGAATGGATTTTCGTGTCTCAGAAGTCCACATATCCGCAATCGCAAAATAGCTTCTAATTTCAGTTAACCGAGAGCAAACGAGAGTCGAGTTGAAAACTCGAAGCTACAAAAAGCCGTAGAGTAAATTATTAAATTGTAAAGCCATTATTTTCCTTGGAAGGACGTTGTATTTAGATTTATTGCAGGAGACGGATTTTCAAACTCCAACATGTAGCAGTACTTTGACAGCCACTTAACTCGACATGACAGTGGCAAACTTAGCAGCTAAAAAGGCTGGCAATTAGTCTAAATGAACACTTTTGCCTATAAGTGACAATCCTTTAGATGTCTGAGAAACATTTCAGGACGACCAACAAAGTTCAAGTGAACTATTCAGGTCCAAGAATCCTTAAGTTACACAGGCTATACTCACTGGGATTCCAATATGAGTACTCAACATTTGGCTAATGAACTTGGCACAAATCTCTCACAAACATCAGCATGAATTCTCAAATGAACAGCTTTGGCTAATATTCGAACTCGACATGCTAAACTCTGCTCTAAACTGAGGTGTGAGGAAAAAATCCGACAAGACAAAGTTTATAAAAATAGCTCATATTTTATTGTAACTTGTAGTCTAAATGAAGAACACAAAAGGTTAGAAATGTTCGATCGAAACAAACAAGATCTCAACACAAACGATGGGCTATGGCTTAGTTCCGTAGAGACCGTTTCACTCCTGCACTCCTGCACACCACGCATTAAACCATGCACGACCGTTTCACGAGTGCCCCCCAAGCACTACGGCATTCCTCGTGGGGCTTACAAAATTAAAAAATGAAATGCCAGCTCCGACGACACGAACATGCACGACTGACTGCAATTCACAACATTTTATCAGTAATACTGACGTGAAACGACATCTGCAAGTTGAATGTGGTGCACAAAATACATCTTGCCAGTGGAATTCTTGATGGCACTGGCTATTTCCCTGTCTCAAAAAGACAGGGATTACCAGGTGCCAGTAGAGGGGACCACACGGTCACAAAAAAAGCTCCAAGAATCTCGGAACTTTTTGAGGAGCAAAACTTCCAAGTGGCAGAGAGATACAACTAGAGGGTTTCGGAGAATGCTGAAGTCAAAGTTACAAAAACATTATCCATCGCTGGAGTGAAATACCACACAAACTTCGAAAGATATTTTTAAGCCAGAACATGACTAAAAAGACGTTTCATCTGACTCGTTGCACTGCCGACATTGAAATAGGATCAACAAATTATTAAAAATAAAAACAAAACAAAACAACAAAATTGCAACAAGAAATAACTGGTCCTGAATAAAGCATGGGTTGACGAAAAAGGTACTGCCTGCTACTGCGACACCAGTATTATTATATATATATATATATATATATATACGACAGCATTATTGTACAACAATACAACAGTACAACAATACTTAGAGGACTGCCCAGGAACGGAAAGATGCACTCAAAAGTTCGGGCCATCTGAAATACTGCTCGTGGGTAACCAACCTACTAGAAGAAGCTTAGTGCTTAGACGTTGAAAAGGGTTTTGTTTCTATAAATGGCTAGAAATTCGAATTGCAATGGTAAAAGAAAAAAATTCAGTTGCTAAAACTGAGCTAATACTATGGACAGTGATTTATGGAGAAATTTACGAAATGAAAACCGATCCTTAAAGTAAAGTTCCACCAACATTACATCCTAAAACACGTCGTAAAGATTCGTCACATAGACAGACATACGTCACAGCTTACGCCTTACAATCACCACGACCGGCATCCAGTCACTGCACACAAAAGCATTGCAAATCATGATGACAGTGGAACCAAAGATTAGCAAATTCCAAACAAAAAAGATGTCTGATGGCTATCAAGATGCCTTTCATTTAAATCTGAAAACGACCACAATAAAAAAATAATGAAGACAAATAATGAAATGGCTCCACATGATTGATCGATGATCAATCGCAGAAGACACATTGAAAACAGCATTGAAATTGGACCACATATACCTATATCGTATATACACATATACACATATATCGTACTCATGCCATCACATTCACGCCATCGTCGGCAGCATGTCATCATTCGCACAGCATTTAGGACGAGTGAAATTCGACGTTCTTTCTCAAATCTGGAATTCAGAGCAGAATGTAAGCGTCGATGCACTGAAATGACGAAAAACAGAAAAACAAGCCCTCTATGACAAAACTACAGAAAAGAAAGTGCATTCTCTCAAGGAAACTAAAATGTCAAAACTGAACAAACTCTTCTCACAGAAGGGCAGGGACACTCTCAGATTTCAGTCCACTTGGCTTTCTGGGCAAATATGTCGCTCCTGAGGTTTTGGGCAAAGCAGATGCCCAGAATTTGGACGAGGGCCAGGCCCACGAACACTCCGGCCACTGGTATGAGGTTGTGATTAACCCAGACTTCCCCTTGGTCGATGCAGCCAGTGGTGTAGATTATGTCGCTGGGATCCTTTTGCTGCGGACCAATGGTTAAGCGATTGACTGATTGACGAGCGAATTGATTGGAAGGGCCAATGGTAATGCACATTGAAGAGCCTAGGGCGTGTTACTGAAGTGCCAACTATCGGATTTGAACAAACGGAAGCAGTACTTATCCAAAGAGAATTATTTTAGTCGTGCAAAATGAATTCAATTGTATAAATCGACAACTTAAACAATTTGATGGATTCATTTAGCAACGTGAAAGAACTTGATTTGAACAAAAGAGATATAATAAAGCCAGAAACCTTTGCTCGAAGCTGCAGCCTACATAATGGCAACGTGCTTAGGCTATTACCGCACGATGTGTAAAGGAATGACGTTCAGTTCGTGACATTCAACGAGTCAGTTGCTCGGCAACAAAATAGTGACCATGAAAAAAGTTGGATAAAAATGAGATCAAATACTAAAACATGAATGTTCTTAACGAACACAAGGAAACCTCTGTCGACAGACAACATACAATAACAATCACTAATATTACAATCTGGATGTTCTACATTCGTAACTCACCTTCCTGGCGTCGTAGCCGCACTGCCAGTTCTTTATGATGTCCTGGTAAAACATTCATTCACGAATATTTAAACAGCCGTCAGGATTATCGACCAATTGCCATTAAGCATCGTGTTTGCAAACATTACGTGGGCGTGGCCCAAACAAAACGGCAAAACACCTACTCGTGAATGTCAAGAACTCGGTACAGCTAATGGCCCGCATAAAAATTCTTAATTCACAATCATTAGCCATGGTTATTTATCATTAACCACAGTTATTAATTATGTTGCTATATTACATCCGATGGAATCTGCCCAGGAGTGGACCAATCCTTTACTCACAAGTAATTGACCACGTTCGAACCTAATTTCTGGATTGCAGCAACACAACATGTGTTGATGTACAGCCTTAAAAAATTAATAATCAGAAGCAAACTGAGACTCATCACAACGGCACTTGATCGACATAATCCAAGTCAAGTGGCAATGTCGATACTTGTAAACATGCAAACACCGCCAAACCAACAGAGGACTCACGTTGGGATTGGGCTTGCAACAGGAGAAAGGAACACCACAGGCCTCTCTGCTGGGGGAGGAGCAATTGAAGTAAATATTCAAATCCCAGTCCTTGAAGCCCTCCACTCCGCAGCACTTGAGCTGGAATCGATTGGCCGGCATAAATTAAGGAAATAATTAAAGGACGTCCCGATATCGAAAGCGACGGCAAGCCTCCGATGTTCGGGGCGCAATGTAAATATAAATATAAATGAACTGCAATTATAATAATTAATTATATTATTATATTAATGGAAATATTTATTTTTTTTATTCACTTCTATTTCAAAAATTATATCTACAAGTCCTTTTTGAAATGGCTGGGGCGACATGCATAGAATCATCATCTGAATCTAGTGACTAGAATGCACGGACATGCAACCACAACAAAACAAACATCCATCGAACATGCAAAACGAACATGTGTCTGTACAGGCGACTCATGCATCCACTTTTGTATGCAACAAGAGTTATTTTTGTATGCGAAAGGAAATTCAAAATGGCTTAAATTAAAAACACATGACTCGAGTCAGAAAATCTAATGCTCCACGTGTCTTATCAACAACAGCCAAGAAAGTCCGTCAAACCACTGATAAACGACAATTGATAGACATTAATTGATAAACATCGAGCTTATCAATCGATAACAAATCTCTGACGATGCCAGGACCATCGGTTAAAGTGTGTATGGGCGGGGTCATGCAAATGAGATGATAAAATCGACCAACCCAGTCTTCTTGGACCCAGTCGATGAGGTTCTGAAGATCGGGGTCATCTCTGTATTGGACGATCATCGTCTTCAGCTGAGATTTGACTTGCTCCTTCACCTGTCCATCAGCAACGGGTTGGTTTAATGATGATAACGATGCTGCACTAATGATATGAAGGGATAACGATGATTATGATAATGAGTTTGATGATACAACAGACCACATGATGGTCACCTCACATCACAATATTCACGTCAAACAAGCTAAGGCAATTTACGTTTGCAAGTTTGTTTGTGACTGGACAGAAAATAAAACCATAATAATAATAACATAATTAATAATAATAATAATAATAATAATAATAATAATTACATCACATTAACAGAGTTACGTCATGGAATCAGCTCATGAAATTCCTATAATTCGATTATAGTTCAATGCGACAACAAACATCAGGCTGCCAGTTACATTTTTGATTTCACATTTATTTGAACGATGTCGTGCCATTCAATCCTAATTTCTGTTTGTTCAGTGTAAAATAATTAGTAATTTCAACGTAACATAACATTAGCTACATAATTGTAATAATCAGTAATTATTAATTAATAATAATCTTATTACCTAACAACTAATAGAATTGTTATTGATAATATTTTGCATGAGAGCCAAGGAGAGAAATCCAAGAGATGACTTGCCAAAAGCATGCAATCCTTATGTTCTTACCAATAATAATGATGAAGATGGTGGTGATGATGATGTTGATGATGATGTTGATGGTGGTGATGATGATGATGATTATGGTGGTGGTGGTGGTGATGATGATGATGGTGATGATGATGAGTGAATTTGTATAAGTATAGGCATCAGGTTGTTGTTGTTGTTGTTTATTAAGTTGTGTGCCGAGTGCTGCTTTCGCCATTGTCAGCAGGATCGCATCCATCTGAGCCGGCCTGGACCCCCAAACGACAGCAGTAAATTTCCAACAGCAACAACCATTGCGAAGATTGCTAACGAGCAATTTATTAACACGATGACTGATGACTGCTCGAATGCACCAAATTAATTACTGGCATAGAGGTCGTCGTTTTTTTAAATCCATCGAAAAAAAAATAATTGCACTCGCCCAATCCTTGTAGACGAAGATGATGATGCCGACAGCCAGCTCGCAGAAGAATATTATGCCCACAGATACGCAGTACTGCACGATGTATTATTAATATTAATATTATTATTATGTAATAGCACTTTCATCATCATCATCACCATGTTGTTATAAATAATTTCCAAACAAAAAAGACTACTAAGTATAGATAGATTAGTATCACCATCTCATAACTTTTTAATTACTGAAGACAAATATTATTATTATTATTATTATATTATTATCGTTATTATTATGTTATTATTATCATATTATTATCGCAGCTAATCAAATAATTACACGAAACAACAAGTCCAAATCGTTACACCCACAATGAGCAGCAAAAAGGTGTTTTCCCTGAGTGCCCCAATACAGCCTGTAAATCCTATGATGAAGATGAGAAGTCCAGCAATGATGAGGATGAGGGCAGGGTCAAGTGGAATCTGGGAGAGCTTGCCCAAATTTTGAAACATGTCCTTCTCAGTCCAGGCCCAGAGGCCCACGGCCAGCATCATGCCCCCCAGCAACTGAAAACAGTTGCCAAGATGTAATTTTCGAATGTCAAAAATAATTTTAAAAAGACTGAAAACATTTAAATAGAATTACTTCTGGTTAACAATGTTTGACATCCTTGCGTGCATGACGTTCCCTCAAAGCTTATGCTAATGCCCCTTACTAATACTTAGTAATATCTAGTAAATTTTCAGTTTCCAAACTTTCTTAATTTCAGTTCTTAGTTTAATTTATAACAAGTGATATTTTTGGCTGTTGAAAAGCATCCAATTAAGCATCTAAATCTTGTTTTTAAAAATGATTACATAAATAATATTGTCAAACTCAATGTCAAAACAAAACAAACTTACAGTGAAATGACATCACATAACATTCATTGTTTAGATTTACATTTTACATTTGAGACCTTATAATTAGACCTTAATTAGATATAAAAAGTATTTTGAAATTTAGAAACATGACTTACCCAAAAGACAACATTGAATCCAAATACCAGATACTTTATGACAGAACTAACTTCAGATCTGTCTCTTCTGGATCTTGTTGCCATTAGTACTCTTGTTAAAATTTAGAAGTTGATAAATTCACAAATAATTGATAAATTCTAAAACCTAAAACAAATTATTTAGTTTAGTGTGTAAAAAATAAATAAATTAGAAGATAAGAGTCTTAATGGTCGTTTCAAATGCTTTGACTAAACAAGGAAATGAATCTAGTATTTTCCTTTGTTTCCCGTCATCGCAATTAAGCATTTAATATTATTCACCTTGCATGTAACTCCAAATAAAAAGTGTTTCGTTATTTCAGAGATGCGTCCAAATATCCATCATGCCATAAAAATCGTAGACCTGCTCCAAAAATTCCCAAACAAAATATTGGCGACCACTTTCAGTGATGGAAGAAGCACCGCGCATTTAAAAATGAATTTCTTAACTTAGATTTGAAATTGGTTTTAAATAATTCTTAATTTGCGATAATTAACCGCAAAATGAGTTTCCGTTGAGATGCGAAATCTAAAGATGTGAATTAAATTTATTTAGATTTGAACTTAAACCTCCGTTTAAACAGAACTGCTAGTTCGAATCACTACCCGCACGACAAGGAATCTTCAAAAATTGACCGGCTTCATTTTAAAACTAGCTCTTGAAATCAACATCAGTTAATTTCTATCCACCAACACATCTCTAAAAAAAAAATCTTACTTCACTAACTCCCTATCCTTAATAAAACCTCCTATGACCAGAAAATCCTCACTTGCTATATTTCTAACCCCCTCCAATAACTTAAAAATGTCTAATTTCCCCATGACCTTTTCCATAACAGGTTAGTTCAAAGCCAATCAGTGCACTCCAACAATATCAATCATTTTATTGAACAAACATTCTAAATAATCTTCTGCTAAAAGCTCGTCCCATTCGATTTGCACGCTCTCTCGATCACTTCTTTCGGACAATGTGTATACTGGAATCGCTGTTTTTCATGAGGGCTTCGACATCCTCTATGGTGCTCTTTTGCGCCTTTTCCGTTTGCTCCAATAAGCCAGGAATTCGTTCAAAAATGGATTTTCCCAACTCGTCGTCCCAGTCGTTCTCCTCGCGCAGAACGCAGAAATACAGCAGGAAGGTGAAGACGCTAAGCAGGATAGAGAAAGGTTGATACCAAGGAGGGGGCTTCTTCTTTACCACAAAAGTATCCAAAGTTCTATGCTTGCTAGCTTGACTGGTGCTGTATTTGACTGGCTCGTTTTCATCAATGTTTTCCTCATCTTCTGCTTTGATTTCTTTGCTCGAGGAGAATATTCTTTGAGAACTCAGCAAAGGCATTATTCTGGGAGAGAAATTCCTTGTCGCAGCCAACCTGCATTAACAGTTAACAAGTGAATTAGGTTTTTACTATTTTTGTTTTTAACTATTTACTTTTTTTTGTAGTTTAGAAGAATTGTGTTGCATCTTTATTCATTACAATGCACTGAGCAACAGAAAGAAAAACAAAAAATAACTCAAGGGTCTGCCTTAAAGAAGCACACACTTCCCGATATCGGACTGGCCCTTTTTAAAATTAATAAGAGCACGAATGTAACAAACATGAAAACAAATCATCTAATTAAAGAACACTACACCACAGTACGATTTTAAAGACTTTTAAAAAATAAATTTTAAATACAGGAGATTAAAGGGGCCAGATTGAAGTTCTTTTGTTGGTGAGAGAATTGAAGAATGTAATTTTTGTAACTGCAGACCTTAACATTGAATGAAGATAAATTTACAGAATGAAGGACTACATTCATGATGTAGCTACTTTTCAAGGACATACAAATATATGTAATTAGGAAACACTAATTTACAACAGTAATGCAAAGCAATTGAACACAATAAAAACAGTCACTACTAGAGATCTTAATTCAAATTTAAATTGAATTATTTTTGATCAGAAACTTTTGTGCACAATGTGACATTCCCGTCGAATTTCGTGAAAATTTATTACACAATTTAGATCTTTAAGAAATTATTTACCTTGGCACGCATTTCATAGCATTGATTATATTCATCTTAAAACAGTTAAATCTAAATACTAAGGAGCCAAATGCTCTCAAACACTGCCCATATCATAACATGCAGCCTAAAAGATCTTTGATAAATAGTAGACATCACTGATGCCAAATTTAATAGAATGACCGAAATTATACTCAGTTTGAATTTTTTTTCACAAAAATCAAATTTATTTTAAATTTAATAAATTGACAAATAGGAAAATATGTAAAATATAGTTTATTTTATGCGTGCTTAAAAAATTTCGCTCGAATAGTCAAAATTTTATTTTGCATTTATTCTCAATTTTATCTCTCTTGACATTATTAATAAAAATATTTTTGAAATGAGAGCCTTCTAAGCGCAAATGAATTCTCGAATGAGTTCTTGTGGTTGTAAGGGGCCGTCCATAATTTATGTCAACAAAATAGGGGAAGGAGAGTTTGAAAAAGTTTGACAATGCTTGACAAGGGCGACAGGGGGAGTTTAAGATTAATTGACGTCAATGTCATTTTTTATGATAAAAAATCTAAATTTTAACATGGATTTATAACCCTCCGAGAGGGGGGGGACAAGTGCCCAAATTTCTAGTCATTTTAGGAGCAAATAATGAAATTTTACAATAACGACTTTTTTGCTTTTCCATTACCAAATTGCCATAACTTATGCCTACTAGAGCCAGAAATTTCTGTCGGCGGCCGTGTTCACAAGTCATGTTAAAGAAACCATGTTCAGAAACACCGACAAGTAACGCGATCATAACAAATTAACCTCTGTTTATCAACAAACAACCTTCAGCCAATTCGAGTGGCTGCCAAACGACAAAAAGAGCTGATGGCAATTATGCGCACAAAGAAAATTCTGATATTTTATGACCAATGAATGGTTATATGAAAATGATGTTAATTTGTCTGACAATAATATTCAGTTTAACAATTATTTTATTGATTTTCAAATTTCACAAATGCAAAATGTTACAAGGTAAAATTAAAAATTGTAAAACAAAACATATTTTATGGGGGGTTGTCAGTATTTTGACATAATTTTGATAGCGGGTATCTAGAAGTTTAACAGTCGTTGACAAGGGGGAGGGAGTGGGTCAAAAATGACTTTAAATTAGTTGACATAATTAATGGACGACCCCTAAGAGTTTACGTATATCAGATTAATTTTTTCGAATTGAACAGCTATTTAAAGAAAAACGTGACAACTACCTCAATATCATTTTTTTGAAATTTTCCATACCCCCGACCAGGGCCGGATTTAGGCTTGATGAGGCCATAAGCTATTGATGGTATATATTTATATGTTTAGTTCCAAATGTCATTTATCATTGCTTTATGTGTTGAATATTTGTTATTTGGTGATTGATGGACTCAATAAAAATTGTACCCAATCAATTGAACATGGACACTTGAGAAGCTTGTTTGTATTGAAATTATTAATTGAAAATTAGAAATAATGTTTCATTCAATACAAATTTATTAATTCAATCATATTAAATAAAAAATCTCTTGGAAAAACTATTCAAATTAAAAATATATGATGCAAGCCTTTGATTGATAAACAGTTTTAGTAACACCAACTTAATAATAGTATTTTCAATATAGTATTATTAAATTATTATTATTATTATTATAGTATTAATAAATATTATTAAAAATAAATTTTTATGAATAGTTTCTAAAGTTATTATTATGATTGACAAATAAATTAATGTTACTTTTAGCCAATTTCATCAAATGTAGTTAAATTTTCAACAACAAAAAATTATTCTCTCAAAAGAAAAACACCGTAACTTTAAGTAGGTTTTATTTCATCTCATTTCTTATTTTTAGTCCTAAGCTGCCCTAACCTGTTCAGCTTACAAGAAAAACCCTGAGCTGGAGTCCGGATCATCGAATTGACTTCCTCGACAGTCCTTAGCGACCTACTTCAAAAAATTGAGTGACTCAGTGAAATAAATGCTTTTTAATAAACAAAGTCATCCTTGAGTTGATGGTTTATCAAATGCACAGTCAAGCACGCAACTTCGTGATATTAACTAAATGCCACCAAGGTCAGTTGGTACAAAGCCAACATGGTTTTATTCGAATATGGCCAACCACCACTTTTTTTTTTCTTTTTTTCTTTGGACATTTCACAAACATGTATTGCCATGTTTGTGGAAACACCCTTACTGAGTTAAGGACGTGTGATGAATGTCACAGCGTCAGAGGCGCCCAACCATTTATGTAACGCTTATTCCCAAGCCACAACTTGACGTAAGCAGTGTTCATTATTTTAAATATGAAGTCGAACAAAGAATAAATTCGCAACAAATAGTTCGATTTTTATTAGGAAATCCAGAGAAATGCTTAAGTACGCATGCCAGTAGACAAGTACCAGGACAATTCGAGAAGCGCAGACGACAAGTATCGTTGCGACACACTAGAACTTTTGAACACCACTCATCAGAGATGAGATGAGACAACCGCTCAAGGACGGAGATATACTTCATTATTTTCGCCGTGCATTTTTTAATATCTCGTTCCTCTCGATATTCTTTTTCTTTTTTTGTTGTTAGTTTAAAAAAAAATCGCCCCCTGCAAGTATGTCGATATGCGAGCACTCGCCCGGGTCGCAAACATAGGCGATGGAGTTTTGGACCCAGCAATCAATCAATTGAATTTGCGTTACTCTCTGCCGAGTGGCTCGAATTTTTTCCCGAAAAAAAGAATAAGTAGCCATCGTTGTCAATAAAAATAAAGATTTGAAAATCAACAAGACCAGAATTGATAGCTTGACGCAATACCGTTCGGGGTAAACACAGATTTTGACAGTTCATTTTTAAACGTTTTTTTCTGCATCTACACGTTTATTAAAGCAGCAATAATAAGTTTATTCTGTAATGGTAACATTGTTTACATCTTCGTTTGGACAGTCTTAAGTTTTGGTCTCTTCAGACATAAAATTGACAATTACGAAAGTGAAGCCAGACGACCTTGTCAACTAGGTAGGATATATTTTGAGTAGTTGAAGTCTTTTTTTTATCTAAACAATCTAAAAACTCTTTTAAACTCGTTAAGGGCCATTACGATTCTTAAAAAATAAATTGATGCTAATTAGTAAGAGGCCCTTCACGCATCGTTGTTAAAAGACCTTGTAATCATTCGATTACTGAAGAAATGTTGCTTCTCAGAAAAAAATAAAAGATACTTGATGTCAGTCCTGGCTTTCAGAAACATGGCGGTTACAGAACGAAATTTGCGCTGTCCAGAAATTACGAGGAGATACGAGATAAACCCGGGCAGATGAAGAAATATGAATTATTGATCACGCCAGGTTCGTGGTTTGAAATCTCCCTCTCGAAAACATTGTAAACATCACGAAAGCCTTGAGCAATCATCGTACCCACTGCCTCGGTCAATTTTTATAAGTAAATTCCGAACTGCCTTTCTTTGACTTAAGTGTTAACTAATTTATCACGCCGGTTTAATCGAACTTTCAAGTCATCAGGCCACGTAAGTAAGCCAGGTTCGTCACCACCCACTCTGAAGGAAGCAGTAGTAAAAATTGTCAGAAATGAAGATTAATTTCTAAAGAAAACCAACGTCTCCTGGATGGAAACTCGAGACAAGTCACCAGTTTTACTGGAATTAATTTTGGTTCTGTTAGCTCAAGAAAAAGCTCTTCGTTCAGGAGAAGCTCGTTCAATTAGGGTTTTTATGCAATTTCTATCCAGAATCCAAGGTGAACTTTTTAACCACAGTCTATACGCAGTTAGGGTTCGATCGTCGGTTGTTTACATTGCAGAGCAGCCAGCGAATTTTAGAAAATAAAGAGCATTTATTGTGTTAATATCGATCGGACGGATGCAGAAAAAATGTCTCGATTAGACATTTTTATTTTTCAGACACGTCTACGCGAGAAAATATTTTTAGAGTCGAGGCAAAGGGTATTTTGTGGTCGTCTAGACGTCCGTGTACAGCGCTCGTATGCTCAGGCCGGCTCACAGGCTTCCTCCGTGCAGTCTGGCTGGGATTTTTAATTTATTCAAGAAAAATTCAGTCCGTCCACAAGTTATTGAATCACATTGTTATTTTAATTAAAGCGGATAATAATTTTTTTCTTCTTATGCCCGCTCGGCTCGTGCATTTAGAGAGAGTTTTGATTAGCTGAACAGAGGAAAAGAACTCGCTCTACACAGCTAGTCGCCGGGCTGTGCTTCGCATATATTGAGGGGAGATTTAGATTTCTCGCCATATCTGTGTCGGGCCAGACCGGTTTTGTGTCGTACTGGGACGAGTATTTCATGCAATTTGCTTTCATTAATTCGGCTTTCAATGCTTTTTAATGGATGAAAGCGATGTCGGATTCCGCGCGTGCCTGAGCAATATTTTGGAGCTGGACTGACGCTTTATAGATTGTGTTTTCGACGATGTCGGCTCATCGATTTCATTTTCAGAATCTAGAGACTGAACTTATTCCTAGGTTGGTTTGTGATGTGTCATTTGAAAATTGATTCTAGCTTCGCTCTTCGTTTGCTTCGCTGTCTTAGACGAGATGAGGAGCTGTGAAAAAAGAAATACAAAAACTAAATCTCAGACTGCCTACCCTCAATCGACGCATGCCTTAAACCTTTGGAAGCAGACGCCGTAATGCATCAACCCATTTCCGTCTATACTCGATGGAATCTTCTTGGATAAGCTATCCTTTAAGAGCTTTATCGCCTGCTTTCCACAAAAAACAATCTTAATTGGGCGCCTCTTGGGAGTGCACTGTGCTACAGATAAATATGGTTTCCTTTGTATTATAACATTATTTGATGCTGATAATTTAGTAATGGCTACTAATTGTTACGTTTAATTAGCTGTACGTATTGTACGTGTTGTACGTGCTGTACTGTTGTATTTTGGAGCACTTTTGTTGACTTGAATTTCATTGCAAAGACTCAAAAAAACGTTGTCAAGTTCTTTGTTTTGAAAATGACACTCAATTTTTCATCTCGATCTTGTTGATGCTTTAAATGCGTCTCAAGATCACATTCATTGGACGTCCTTGCACTCCAAAATGCAATCCTGTCGTCGTCGCGATCACTTGAAGTCGGTGTTTGTGAAAATGATAATTATTGTAATATATTATTAAATCACGTGTAAAGTGATTTGGAGGTTTGCGGAGTTCAGAATTCACTTTTCGGTCGTTCGATTTTTTTTTTTTAATCGAGGTGCTACAATTTTCCATTGCAGTGCTCGGGCTGAAGTTCGTCCGGATCGGAAACCTCCGGAGTCCTGGAAAAGTGTTTGTGAATTTTCTTTTCATCCGAACCCCGATGCTTCGACCGAGTTCGGTCGTCCCCTGAGCGATCCAGCGATCCAGTGAGCCAATTTTTTTTCTCATAAATATTTTATAGCTAATATATATTTATGTTTCTGTTTGGATTTTTATATTTATATTTATGTTTTATTTTTGATATTTATATTTATATTATTTTTATGTTTTATTTTTGATATTTATATTTATATTTATTTTTATGTTTTATTTTTGATATTTATATTTATATTTATGTTTTATTTTTGATACATATATTTATATTTATTTTTATTTTATTATTATTAAACCCATTTTTGATATCGACGATAGCACGTCGATATTCGAACGACTGAACGAACGAGTCGTTGGCATTACCGACATGTTGATAAGAGCAGTTTGCATCTCTGATGCAGCAGTGATGGCTATGAAGTCTGGATGTTTGACATCTTTAAAAATATTTACAACAACAACAATAATAATAATAATAATAACATTAGTAATAGTAATAATAATGTTAATATAAATAATAACAGTAATAACTACATTAGTAATAGTAATAATAATGCTAATATAAATAATAGTAACAATAACATTAGTAATAGTAATAACAATGTTAATATAAATAACAATAACAATAATAATAATAATAATAATAATAATAATAACAATGACACACGTTTTATTATTGACATAATTTATTCTGTAAGCCTGAATACCTGCTTCCTCTATCGTAACGATCCAAATGTCGTCGTGCAGTTTAGTGTCGTCGTCGTCGTTCGGAGCTCACTGACCACTGCTCGTCAAGTCGCTCGAGGATGTCGTGCGACGACCGACAAGTTAATCGAGCGACATTTTGGAAAGTTGTTCGACGATGGCGAGCACGAATGTCTGTCGCAAGTCGAACGTGAATGTGGACGACGATGCACAACATTTCATAATTACAGCCATTAATTTATTATTATTATCATTGTTATTATTGTTATTTCTTTTGGTCATTATTGCTATTATTATTTTATTTTATTATTATTATTATTATTATTATTGCTGATATTATTGTTTTTGTTATTTTTATCGTTGTTATTTTTATTATTATTGTTGTTGTTGTTATTATTATTATTATTGTTATTATTATTGTTATTATTATTATTATTATTATTATTATTATCATCCAACTTTAACTTTATTGTGACAATATTTCTTTTTATTACAGGCAATTTATTGCTTTACAACGTCGGTAATGATAACAGTAATAAATAATAACAGTAATAAATATTACTTAAGTCCACGTAAATACACAATTTCTCCTGTCCACACTGTGACATCCTTTTCTCTCAAGATGGTCTAGACTCAGACAGTCCAGACCTTGCAATCAAAATCAGACACAACATAAGTCATAGCAGACGACTAATTGCCAGGTGGTTATCCTGCTGACGGATGTGTAGTCACTACTGCAGTCGGCGTGTCGCCATCATCGTCTTCCTCATCATCTTAGAGCCTTATCGTTGTCATGGTTACGTACAGCGTCGCCATCGCCGCCGCCGTCGTCGTCGTCGCCATAGTCGTCGAGCGTGGTCGTGCTCGTCGCCAGAAGTCCGTGGCGTCGGCGACTTCTTGATTTTAAAAAAAAAACATTTTTTTTCTTTTTTATACACCAAACTACAAAAGTTCATCTCACTTGTGGTGCCCTCTTGAGGCTTGCATCAACAGTTTGAAACTACTTCACACGACCGCACTCTGGAGAGTTGCTCTGTAACCATCGGATGCTTCAGGTGCCCTGACAACAGCAACAACTTTAGACGATGACGACGACGACGACGATGGTGATGATGATGATGATGATGACGACGACGACGAAGATGACGATGACGATGACGATGGTGGTGGTGGTGGTGGTGATGATGATGATGATGATGGTGATGATGTGATGGTCGTGGTAACAGTAGTGGTTATGATAATGATGTGGTGGTCATATGATGATGGTCATGATGATAATGATGGAGTTGATGGTGATGAAGAAGATGATATTGTTGATAAGACCACGATGATAAGAGATGGTGAAAAATATCAGTCATGAACATGTTGGCAATGATGCTAATTGGCAAGCTGTTCATTGTAATTACTGTTATTGCTATCATTACTATTATTATTATTAACATTATCATTATCATTATCATTATTATTATTATTATTATTATTAGTTACTACAATTTTCTTCTTCTTATTATTATAATATTATTCTTATCAACATCATCATCGTCATCATCATCAGCATTATCATAATAATAATAATAATAATAATAAAATAATAATTATTATTAATATTTTCATTTTCTTAACTTGATTCAGTGCTGTCAACGACACGATGAGGTTGTTGACCATGAACCTACCTGGAGGGGGTAGGGGGGGGTCGTATGTGAGGTGCAAAGGGGTTTATAATTCCACTGTACTGAGAATCTGCAGCCGGTAATAACATTTGAGTACTTGTTCTTTTTTTGTACTCCAGTTGATTTCTTTCATCTATGCATCAGCTAATCTACAGGTGGTTCTGGTGATGATGATGACGACGAACGATGATGACGATGATGATGTCGATGGCGACGACGAC
>MPNW01000971.1:11729-31151 GCA_011800805.1 Hirudo medicinalis
TAACTTAGTCATTTTCACTGACTCCCTGAGTTCTCTGATGAACTTGGAAGAAAGCAACAATGCCTATAACGACCCCGATGTTTACAGAATTCTTTCTACTATTTCAGAGCTTCAAGAAAAAGGCAAATAAGTCACACTGGTCTGGTTACCTGCCCATGTGGGAATTCCTGGAAGTGAGGAGGCCTTGGCAAAAGCTGCTACAACCAAGGATACAACTGAGTGCTGGATTCCGGATCAAGGACGTAAAAAGGATCATCGACCAAAATGTCCTGCAGCAATGGTAGACCAGATGGGAAGACAAAAATGAGAAACACTATAAGCTAGTGGAGAAAAGAGTGTCGGTGAAGAGCAAATTCCAATGTGCCTCAAGGAAGAATGAGACTTTGATCTCTAAACTCCGTCTTGGAAAATGCGCTCTAAATCTACACCTCTTTAAGATGAGGCGTCACGCAGACGGTAAATGCCAAACCTATCCTCAGGAAGATGAGACTGTCCAGCATTTCCTAATGGAATGTCCGGCCCAATCAAGCCTGAGAAGAGCAATAAGGGACAAAATAAATCCACTGGAGTTGAGTTCCATGCTTAGCAATACTGCGAGTGTGGAGCTAATATAATACCAGTGGATTTATAAAAACCGCAGAAATCTGATTTGACCATCTGTCACATTATGAGCGTTGTTGTTGTTGTTGTTGTCTTTGTTGTTGCTTTTACCTTCTGTTGTCTTCGTTGTTGTCCTATTCATCACGTTATGCTGAGGACATTAATGAAATACTACTACTGCTACTGCTACTGCTACTGCTACTGCTACTGCTACTGCTACTACTACTACTACTACTACTACTACTACTACCACCACTACTTCCGACGCCATGCATAAGGCGCTACGTAAAAGAAGTACATTTAGATTTGCATTTACATAATAGAAATATTATATTATTCTGCAAACAACATGTTTTGTGCAAAATTGTAGTGAGTTTTCGTCAAGCTTCTCTGACTTTTTGTGACACATGCCATGACATTAACATAATTTTTTTATTCAATAAAATTTAATATTCATCGTTTAGCAAGTCAATTTTCAACAGTTAGTGTTAGTGTTACAGATTACTATTTTTTCAATTAATTCGCATTTGCACCCCCAAAGACCTTGAATGTAGGCCATGGTAGCGCAACATTTTTGACTTTCTTGCAAGGCTTTTAGAGATGGGATCAACACAGAGTGCAGAAAATGCGTGATTGAGCGTGGGTCGCTGTCCGAATTCCAGGATTGAAATGCCAAGTAGTCCACTGAGAGCAGTCCCCGAAATGTCACAATGTCGCCTCTTATCAGAGCTATTAATAGCTTGATCTAGTCCAGCTTACACACCTCATCAGTTTTTGTCCTATTCATCACGTTATGCTGAGGACATTAATAAAAAACTACTACTACTACCTCATCAGTTTCAAAAATAGTTTGGATGTAACATCAATAGCATCACTAGCTGCAGACATGGAGCATGTTCTTTGTTTTAATAATGTCTAAATCTATTTAATTTCAATAAGTTTAATTTTAAGATTTCATAATGCAAGGCTGTTTGCCTTAAAGCAAAATTACCATGCATTAAGTGCTTGAGACAGTTTATTTTAATGACTCATTTATCGATTCAATGTAAAATGTCTGGTCAGTAGTTCAAATCAATATTGGGGCTTACCTCATAATGCACGCAATCTACTGTTCAAAAAATTTATGTCAATTTGTCTAAGAAATCTTTCATAACGATAGATTCTATAACTTTAACAGGACTTAAAGCTTCACATATCAAATTCTCATCTGATAAGGCATTTGATGAACACAGAGTATGATAGGATCCACTGACAAAATTGTTTATATATGTTACATTCTCACTTTCAATTTCAAGTGATTCTTTACAGATGGTTGAAAAAAATTCATGCAACTCATGAAGGGAAGATATCTTTGTAGCATGAATAATTAGACTTTTTGAAACTTTAGCTTGTGATGTAGCAGAACCAAACTACAATAAATTATATTTCAAAATCAAAATTAGAATATATAAATTTACAATTGTAGTTTAAATAGGTGCATACCTTTGCTTGCATCTGCTTGGCAATTTTCAAGGCATAAGGTGTGAAACTGGAGTCCTTTATTCTAGCAGATTCAGATGGACATGTGTCTGTCACAAATGCCCATTTATAACTGTAATAAATATATATCAATCACATCAAAATCTTATAAAATAGCATCATTATTAAAATCATTCTCACAGTTGAAAATGAGGGAGGCTCTCAGAAGGCAAAGCAAGAAACAGATCAAGAAGCTTGCAAGCAGCCAAAAAAAGATCTACATTTTTGTCACATCCAGCATTCACTAATGAATCAGTGGTCTTGAAAGATCTGATAATAATAAGCTTTTACTGATTTTATGAATATTTGGGAAATTCGTAAAAAAAATGTTGAAAAGAAGGTTTACCTGCTTGAAGTATCTTCAGATTCAAGCATGAGGCTTTGCTCAATGATGACAAAAACTTGTATCTGAAAAATCACATTAAACATCACATACCTCTTTAAATAGGTTTTAGATACATTCTCTTCAAGTCTAACAATTTCCTAAGATTTGCATAGATGGATAAAGATATGTAAAGTTAAAAGTTGAGGGAAAGATCTTCTTTGCCACCTGGACTCAAAGGCAGTTCATGGTGGCAAATCAGTAACATCAATGCCTCAGTGCAGAAAGGAGGTATTACAGGTCTGCCAGGGTGCATTGAACTCACCACCAAGATTTGGGAAGCAATCAAACAGACCAAGATGAACCATTTAAGTTTGTACATTGTCTGGCTGGATCTGACACATGCATATGGATCAGTGCACCATCAACTCGTTTGGAGGGCACCAGAGAATCATCAAGTAATGCGACCTATAATCCAGATCCTTCAAATCTACTTTGAGGGGTTTGAAATGAGATTCACTGCACTTCAGGGCACTTCATTCAAGCCCATGAAATCCAGAAGCCTCACCCTTACCAGAGGAAACATTTGCAAAAACTTCTTCTTTGTGGCAGGGCAGAGAATTCCAACTGCAAGGGAGGTATACACAAAAAGTTTAGGAAGGAACTTCGATGAACTTCTGATAAGCCAGGTAGCATCCATCAAAAGACACTGAGACAAGAGGGAATGGAGGCAATCAACAGAGCCCCATTGCTGGGAAAATTCAAGGTGTGGTTTTTGCAGTTTGTGCTGCTTCCAAAACTCCTATGGCCTCTCACCTCTACAAGATTGGCCTTCTTTTCATGGAGTTGCTAGAGATGAACATCAATCAAAAATGCAAGGCATGGATGAGACTCCCACCAGGACTGAAGTTGGTTGCTCTCTAGAGCAAAAGCACAAGATTGCAGTTGCTACTAAGATCCATTGCCAAGGAAAAAGATAGGAAAGATCAGAATGCAGTTGTTAATCAGTAATTCTGAGGACCAGAGATCTGTAAAATCAAGCTGCTGTTGCATGAGATAGAAATAAGTAAATCTGAAGAAGCCCTAGAGTCGAAGATTTTAATAACTTAACATATTAAAGGTCCCATCCAAAGTCAGTGTCAAATTGTGGGATGGAACCATGCTTCAAAGATGGTCAAAGGCAAACTCCCCAGTTAAAGCCTTGCTAACAAGCCATGAGAGAAGGAGGGAGATGGAGAGGAGCTCAAAGGCAGTGCAACAAGACCAACAGGGACAGTGAAACACTTTGGAGGACATCCTACAGAAATCAATCATGTGGTAAGAAATGCAGAGCATGACTCTGCCCAGACTGGCATTTGTCGTTCACTCAATCTACGATGTATTTTACCATATCGAGACAATTTTGCAAAGGTGGAAAATCATGCAAGATGCATGCTCTGCAAAGAGACAAACTCTCTGCTGCCCGGGTGCACCTATGCCTTAGCCCATGGAAACATCATGTGGCATCACAATCAGGTCCTGTTGTGACCAAAGCCATAAACAGGGATGTCATTTCAGCCTTTTCCAGGGCGGGGGACGAGCCGTGCAAAATTTGAATAGATGACCTTTATTATTGCTTCTAGCCAAAGTTGGGGGAAGGCAACAGCCAATTAGCCCCAAATGATGTCCCTGGCCTTAAAGGCTGCCTATTCCAGAGCCAGTCTATTTCTTGCTTGAAGGAACAGATATGACAAAAGATGAAACATCTCCTCGAGAACACCAATGATTTGGAGCATGACTCGGAGGAGACAGCTGACATTGAGGGAAAAAGGCACTAGCCCCAGGTGCTTGCAGAACATGGCTTGAGATCATATGCCATTTTGCTATTAGCAAGAGCAGACATCCTGGTGGAACTGATAGAAATATGAGCTGGAAGGATGGAATAGGGCTAAGAAACAGCCTCAAAGAGGAGAAACATCTTGATCTGTCAATGGATCTGAACCAGAAGGGCTACAAAGTTTGGTTCTTTGCCGTCAAGGTGGATGCTGGGGGATTTGTCAGTAAGTCCCCACACACCTTCATGAGAGAAATTGGCCTGACGAGCAAAGCCAGGTTGAAATTCATGACAAGAATGTCCAGGTCTGCGGAAGAAGCCTCACAGTGGAACCATGAGAGACCTCAAATAGGCTTCTTCATTATGAGGAGTCAGACAAACATTATGCATGAGGAACCACCTCTCAAGTTGGCTTGTGGCTCACAATAAATGTAGAAGAAACTAAAGCATTTTCTGATAGACTTGAAAGTCAAACAGTCACATGAGCAAAATAACTGTCAATAGCATGGCTCCATCATACAGCCAATAGGAAGGCCTCAAGTATGGTCTCCTTTAGGGTTGGTGAGAAGGGAGGCTATATAAACCGCTTATTCTGGCTCGGGTGGCTGTTCTTGTGCGGTTTTGTTAGATTGCAAAGGTCTTGGAGAAAGTGGTGGATGGTTCAGGCATGGCATTTCACCATTCGGGTATGTGCATATGATGAGCCAGAAGAATACCGACGGGAACACCCGCCTGATCAGTTGGTGTGACCCAGTCCCAGAGAATATTTGAGGTTTCATGGGCCCAAACGTTTGTAGATGTACCTCTCTGAGGATTCCTGTTGGTGCTAAAGACAAGTTTCAATTACTATGTGTAAATATATCCCTGAGACCAAGAATTTAATGTTGAATTAATGAATTGAGCATCCAATTCGTGTTCAATATTCGTGCTCAATGAACATAATGAACCAAATAGGGAAAACTGTTTCTAAACCATTCAAAATATAATGCTATTCCTGTAACTCCAAAAGAAAAAAAAATGAAGCCGGATATGATACATAAATGCAGAATCTGCCTAATAAAATCTTTCAACTAACCATTTCTGTAATCATAGTAGGCCATAAGGATGTTAGATAATAACATGACATACGAAGTACCAACACCCTGAAACAACTGAAAACTTCTGCATGAAGCCTGGGGCTATTGTGAGATCGAAGGCAATCAAACAACTTTTCTGAAATTGGCAAGAGAGTCTAAATTTAGATGAACAAATCAAATGTGCACATGATTAATTCAGTTTTATGTACCTTGAATGTCAGGCATATGTTTCTGATACTGATCTGTTTCACTGCAGAAAACTGTAAAACTCAATCTTTTGAGAAGCTGAATTTTCATTTCTGATTCTGCTTCTCGAGAGCCAAACAAATTTAAAGAGCTGCTCTGGGCCAAGCTGAATCGAGCTTAACCAATTGAAACAGGTAAGAAATTAAGCTTGGTATAAACCAACTCAAAAATCTCATCTTATTATAAAATAAATTTTAGGAAGTATTTTAGTCAATTTCAAAAATATATATAAGCAGTACAAATAAGGATTTAAGGCAATTGCAACTCTTTTTTTAAACAGAACTAAATTATATCATAATTAAAGAGGTAGCTTTGAAATTATCTCAGCAGACAACATACCAAGAAGATCCAGAAATGTTGACTTGTCATGGGCCATTAAGTTATCAATTATTATAATCCAACATTTTAGGGACTTCAAGTCCATTTGGAAAAAACACGAATCCAGCAACAGGTCAAAACATTCTCTTTTCCATGACCTACGAGTATACTGATAACTGCTCAGGTTGGCTAATAACTTTGATGAGGCACTAAAACTTGACATATTTGTCAACCTGAAGTTAGAATTAACAAAATAATAAAGTAGAAAAAGCTTGGAGGTCTAAAATAAATTCAACTTGTGGTTTCTGAGATAAGGAAAAACACTCGAAAGTATGTTATTGAGTAAAGGTATCACTTTGTCCTTTTCATCACTTTGAAATACAACATCTAATAATGTAGCAGTTACATCAGCTAAAACATGTAATGCCTGTATGCTTTGAGAGAAAGTTGAAGTTCTTGAAGTTTTGCAATGTTGACCACCAGCTACACTGACTTTAGATAACTGATTATCTGTGGTGGTATTTTATCTAATTAAATAGCTGTTATTTTAAAAATAATATAAATATTTCAAAGCTTCAAAAATAATATCAATATCAATACTAAGTGACTAGAAAATATGAGAGGCCTGTGCGGTTGCTATGCATCCAGTTAAATCACTCAAACCGCACCATAAAACCACGATTGCAGTTTTGAACTCTGAGGTTCCACCAGTTTTTAAAGCACAACTGCAAACATACCACAAATAAGTTTACCACAAATTGTAATGAAATAAAATTAAAATGTTACAGCCATTCCTTGTAATTATTATAGTAATCTAGTTATCACCCAATAGGATTGGCAATGTTGACATAAGCTTTAATTGGCCTATTATTGTTAGGTCACCAAAGGCTATAAAAGAGGGTTTCAAGTTGAGGACAAGTGCTTCTTACCTGCTCACAGGCAAACAATTAAGAAAATTTTTTTTATGAGAGGTGTGACACGTCATTTGTACGAAAGAAAGGGAGTAAGATTGTGTTCATTGACGAGGCAGGTGAATCGATTATAAGGTTGTGGATGAAAAAAGGATGTTATTGGGAAGAGAGTTCCAAATTTTAACTACACGATTAGTGAAAAAGTAACTCTAGTGGATGTATAATAAGCGAAATGAATATGGTTTATGAGGTCAGTTGATATCAGGTTATTGATTATCTTGTTCAGTAAACAGAGAACAGAGATCAGCTGTAAGATGGCAATGTTCGAGTGATTTAAGTTTCAATGCCTTGAGACAAACTTGATATCCTAGCTGCCCATCCCCAGGGATGGCCTTAGTAAATTTCTTTTGAATCTTTCAATGTTCTCAATCAAGTATTTGTGGTGAGGGTTCCAGATCTGGCAACTGTACTCAAGAAGTGGTCTGACATAAATGCAGAAAGCTTTGATGAGAAGATTCTTGACCCTAGAGGTGAATGATTTGAGAATTAGTCGTGATCGGACTGCAGCTTTGTGTGTGATGTTGTCAATTTGGAGTCGGAACTTTAAATCAGAATTTATGATGACATCAAGGTCTCTGGTGTGGTGTGTTATGAGCGGGATGTCTTCAATGCAGTATTGTTGTGAGAAGAGTCCTTTCCTAGAGCTGGTTTTGATTAGGCATGCAAAACATTTTTCCTTGGCTAGATTGAGTTGCCATTCCCTGCTCCATGTAGTGAGAGAATTGAAGCTTCTCTGAAGGACAGAATCATCCAAAGATATCGACTTGTAAAGCTTGATGTCGTCCGCAAATAGTTTTATTGTGATATCTTTAGGTAGAGAGTTGACTAAGTCACTAATGTAGATTAGGAACATTAGGAACATAGATTAGTGTGAGGCCTAAAACACTTCCCTGCAACACACCACTAGTAACATCAATCGAACCTGATATTGTTTCATTTATGAAGACATGCCATTTTCTATGGTACAGAAAGTTGCAAAGCCATTGGAACAAGTTGCCAGTAATGCCATATGATTGAACTTTGTTGAGTAGTTTTGGGTGTGACATAGAATCAAAGGCTTTTGGAAGTCAAAGTAAATTATGTCTGTTTGCTGTTGCCTTTGCTTTGAGGAGGTCCAATGGTAAACACATTCCAGTAAATTTGTAATGGTTGATTTAAGTGGTCTGAATCCATGTTGCTGGAGAGATATTAGATTATGGGAGATCAAGTGTTGTAGAATTTTTTCATTAATTATTTTTTCTAGGACTCAACAGCAGGTACATGTCAATGAGATTGGTCTGTAATTGGAGGGGCTAGAAGATGGGCCTTTCTTGTGAATAGGAATAACATGAACTGTTTTCCAGATATTGGGCATAACTCCACTATTGAGAGAGAGATTGAATATATGATGGAGTAGATATGATAAGCTAACTCACAGCTTTTTAGCAAGATATTAAGAATGTAGTTTGGGCCTCTTGAGCAAGAATGTTCTAGCTGTCTCAAAGTTTATAGGACCATATCATGAGTGACTAGAACTTTGGTCAGGATTGTGCTGGATCGTTGAAGAAGACTGTGAGATTCCATTGTCGGCTGTGAAAACACTGGGGAAGTAGGTGTTAAATGTGTTAGTGATTTCCAGTGATGTCAAAAAAGTTTGATGTCAAACTTCCATCTTGTTTTGTTATGTCCCCAATCGATGAGTGACAAAAGAGCTTACTGTTAACAAATCTGTAGAAGCAGCCTAAATTATTCTTGCTTAGAAGATCTTTTTCTTTCTTTGCACATTATGTAGCAAGTTAATTACTGCATTTCTCAGAAAACTTGTTTTTTCTCTAAAGATCAGGATCTAGATTTCCACTCATGCCAGTATTTAAGTTTTATTTTGTAGAGTTTTTCTGTAGTATTGTTTCATATGTACCCATGGGACTCCCACGTGAACGGGAATGAACTTTGAAATTGGGAACAAGAAACTGCGGGACCGGGAATAAATGAACGGGACTCCCATGGGACCAGAAAATAGAAATTTCATTGAACCCAGAACATTGGGAATTTCAACTCCTGACAGTTTGACCAGAGTCAGAAGTAACAAAGATTTACTTGAATAAATAAATCTATGTGACCTTGAGTGTGTTTAGTGGATATGACAAATAAATAATATAATAAAATATTTTAACATTGTCTTTAAACAATTGACTTAATTATATATGAAATTGAAATCAGGACTGAACTGGAATTTTGGATGGGAATGGATGGGACCATTACCAGGTCCAGGGATGATTTAATTATTTTTAGACTGGGATGGGAAATAGGTTATTGGGACCAGGACAGTACCCGGAACAACAAATGATCCCAGTCCAACCTCTAGTTTACACTCAGAAACTATTCATATGATCATCAAAATTAATTGATACCATAAAATAACTAACATACCAGGTATGGCATCAATTCTTGGATCCAAATCAGGGATCAGATCTTCCTTGACAGCCAAATATCTTTTGAAGAAGTAAGGTTGCTCAAGAGATAATCCTGCAATGTTGCTACATGATTCAAGCAACTTGTTTGTGACATCCTGGAAATTTTAAGCTTATTCAACTAATCCAGCTAAAAAAATAAAGTGTTATTAGCATCAGTATCAGTTACATGAATTTCTTTAATTTCCCTTTTTTCTTCAATGAAGGCTCCCTTTTGCAGAATAAAATGCAGGATGCTAAATAATTTAGTGAGTTGAATTAATTGATTTTAATCAAATCAAAACTCAAATAAAGACATTCACAAACAAACAAAAACCAAAAGGATGAACAAACAAACCAAATGAGAACAAAAATGGCTGAAGAATCCAGATTTGACTGGTAGCATTCTCTCACGAATGATGTAACAAACGTTATGCTTTCAACAATGGTACTGTCAGGTAATTGTTTAATAAAAGTGTAAAACATCTGTAAAAGACCTCCTTCCAGGGACAGAAACTTGCACTTAAAAATGCAACAAAAAAGACCTTAAGGGAAAGCAGATCTTTTGAAAGCAGATTTTAATAATATCTGTCATAAAAACTTTTGCAATGGAAAATCAATAATAATACTACTTTCTTACAATGACTTTCAATAAATTGTTTATATGTCCTAGCACATTTTCAATCAGCATATACAACCAAAGTTATAAAATTAGAATATACAAAGCACAACTTTATGAAACAGAGATGAAGAATATCCAGGTTGCTTCAACATTTGCTTTATGGCTATGGCTAAAGAATTCAGGTTTATGTGATTCACTTCTCTGAGGATATTCACAATAGCCTCTTGATCATTTGATATCGCATCAACCTACATGAAAAAATGCAAATACAGTAGTTATAAATGAGATATATATATATCTCATGTATATTTCCCAAAGCTATTTAATAAACAATAAAAACAATCAATTGGCAAACCATTAGATCATAAGATCTGAAAAAAAATCTATCATTCCAAATGACAGTAAAAGATGCCAGTAATGAAGGCAAGGAATTATTGACTAATGGATTCAAAAACCATAGAATACATTGCTTTGCCCTCTGGAAATTAAAATAAAATAAAACTTTTGTAAATAAATCATAAAACAAAGAAAATATTAACATTAAAAAACCTACATTAGACCAAGTAAAATTCATTTTAGGACTTTTGTTTTCTGAAAGGCTATCAAGTTGTTCAGAAAATTTCCAAGCACTGAGTAGATTTTTTAAAATGCTAGGCAGAAGATCCAACATTTGTGAATAGAAGCCCACATTATTACTTTGAGAAGTTTCCTCTTGAATGCAAACTTTTCGACCCTAATTTGTAAAATAGCTCTAAGTAATTTATCTTAGAAAAACTGACTCAATGTAGGGAAATTCATTTAGAATTAATTTAAAGAATGGAGGATTACAAAATAAAATGAATGAACAACTAATGCTGAATAACAATTCAATGCTATATATAAACATAGCAATTTGCATTTGTATTTAGCCAATTTTGAGTCCCTTATGTTTGCACATTTGATGTGAAGGCTCTATAACTGCCCAATCATTTATGTAGTTCTGTTTTCATAGGGTTTTATGCAAGCTGGGTTGAGAGCATGATACATAACAACCATTAATTATTACATTCACATACAGGAATACAATGTTCTGAGCCGACTTGCACAACTGTCACAAATGATTCCAAGAATTTTATAATAATTGAATAGAATAAATAAATTCAACTGCATTATGTAATATTTTAAAGACAACAAGAAAATTTCAAAAACATTTATTTGCATTTTAAAATGTGACATCCAAATGAAGGTAATTACCATGTTTCTTATATTCAAATAGTCTGGATTAATGGTACCATAATGCTGAGAGAAGCTAAGTTTGGATGCAACCAAACTTCAGTGATGCAGACTAAGTGCAGATGCAGGTTTAGTGAATAATAATCACATTACTTTAGTTATTGTTTAACAATGTTACATTAATTATTACAACAGTCAGGTATCACATTTTGAGTAACATTTATATAAATTGGAAATGAATTCAAAACCTTATCAACTCCAGATTACAGAAAACAAAATGCAAACCATAAATAAATTCATCAGAAAACAAACTTTATTGGTTGCCTGAAAGTTGAAAGCATTTGAAAGGCCAGATATGAGCTGTCCACTGAAAGACTGTAAAATTCCAATTTCAGCAAACTGATTTGAGAATGCTTTGCAATCAGAAATGGAGTCAAACAAGCAATAATGGTACATTGTAGTGAGATTCTTTATTATAAAGATGTAGTAATCTGGTGATAATTTATCGATTTCCCTATAAAACATTAATTTTTTTTTAATAAATACAAAAACTAAAATTCACTCTAAAATTCCATTTAGCCAAAAAAATGCTCAAACCACAATTAAAATAACAATTAGGAAAATCGTTAACAGAAAATGGTCATTGAATTTGACAGAATATTTAGTTGAAAATAACAATTATTTAAGAACTCCATAGCTTTTCCATTTTATCAAATGCCAGGACATCTTCAAAGCATAACTTTTCCTTTTCATTGCCTACACAATGTGACTTCTTCATTACAGTAACTTAATAGTTACAACATATTAATCATAACAATATAATAAATCTTGTCTTTTTATTTTTGTTTCCTAAATCCTTTCATTACTTTATTAGCAAGACTTTTATCTTGAATAACTAAACTATAAATTTTAAACTAATTACTATAAAGTAAGAAAAATGGCAATAAAAATAATAATAATAACAATTGTAATAGCAAAATAATATTTTTATTAAACTGGCTTATTTAGATAATGTACATGAATGTGTGTTGCAAATGAAATGAAATTTTATGAGGTGTTTTTAAGTGCATAGTTATATAGTTGCTGAAAATACAAACATATTATCTTTTTTTTTTTATATTCTAATGATCTTTGTAGTATAACTTTAGAAATCTTTAAAACTTTGAAAATAGTTACACTTCAAACTATTTCTAACTTTTAAGATACATAAACAATTTCAATAAATTCATTTAAAAACCTTTTAAAAGCATTTTCAAAATGTTCCAAGTTAGAACAAAGCTGTAATATAATGCATGTGAGAATCTTGGTGGATGCTTTTGAGAAATAAGGAAGGAGATTTTGAACAAAATTAATCCAAATGTAATGCATTTGTTCATTACTGGATGACTTTAATGAATAGATAATAGCCTCAAGAAAAATTGGCTGGTATATTATTGGCTGACCCGACAAGAATAAAACTTCCATCTTTAATGGCAATGTTTCATCAAAGTTCATCTGTTCTAATTCCTTTGGAAGGCAATCATTCTTAAGCTCCTCCTTTATGGACCTAATGGAATCTTCAAGTTGAATAAGGGAAGTAACTAACAGTAATAACGCATTTGTGTACATCTCCGACAAGATAGGTTTTGTTATGGAGCTTTCTATGTCAGCCGACATGCTCAGTCCAGAATACAAGGAATACAAAAGTGTTTTTTGAACCTGTAGAATAATTATATAAATACAATAAGACTGAATAATCCTGAACCACAATCTAAATTTTATAGACATCATGTTTATTGTAAAAACTGTAATATGAGGCAATTGCCACCATTTTCAGTCACACCAGGTACAATAATTAATTTAAGCATTTATCACCTGAGCATTTAATGTTAAAGTTATGCAATTATTACCTTGCTTTTTAAAAGAAGATTTGAGATATTTTGAATCAGTCTGGTATTGCCTTGAACAATTTTAACAAGTTCAGAGAACATTATATGAAGGAGATTGCAGCATGAAATTTGAACTTCTTTGTTTTTCTGTACTTCATCAGTTTTTAACTTTTGAGATATATCATGATTAAAAAAACTCCTGATAAAATATAGAAGTCCAAAAACAATGAGTTCCAGATAAGTGCTGCCATTGATGCTGTCCGAAACATCAAACATTAAATTGTTATGAAAATTCTGGCCCATTATGGATTGCTTGTGCCTCAGAAATAAATCCATAACACTACCACTTTCAATTTTGTCAGCAAAAATACTCATATTTGAAGTAAGCAAAAAATTAAGAATAAGTTTCGAATCAGTGGTAATTACACTTTTTAGAAGTCTTACAGCATGCAATACTCTTGAAAAGTCATATTTCCTGGTATAAAGAAGGATGTATGACTTCAATGAATGTACATTCTTTTTAACATCCATCTGTGTATACATATTTGTGTCTTTATTAATGTCTTCCTCCACAAAATCCCTCAGTGCTTCCTTTTTTTTAACATGTGAATTATTAGCCACATTAAGTAAAATGTCATCAAGAATTTCAGTAACTATTTGAGTCTCAAAATCCAGAACATCAGAATTTTTTGCCAAGACTGATCCATTGAAACAAATCTCTTCCTTAGCACATGTCTTAAAATCTAATCTTCTTGCATGTCTTGCAACATTTTGAGAAGTATTAGACACTTTTGTGTTTTCTTCATCTGAAGTTCCAAAAGGATTAACATGCAAGGTAACAGCAGATGCCTCAAATCTAGGTATTTCAGAATAATTATTTGGCAATGCAGAACATTTCCTTGTATCAGAACCTTGATTTGATAAGGAAGTAAGAATAAGGGATTGACTTTCTTCAGATGATAACCTCTTTAAGGATTTACATCTGTTCTGATTATCAATATGGTAAACAATATTTCCTCCTTCATTGCTTACAGCCACTATCCTGGTTTCATTCAAAAGACAACTGTTAAATGAATCATTGAGGGATGAAGTGTGTCCTTGTTTTTTGTTAACATTTTGTTGAAGAGAAACTCTGCCAAGGAAGTAGGACAAAATAGATTAAATTTCTTCAGCTTAAACTTTGAGATAGGTATACTTAAATAAGTTAACAAAAGAAATAGTATAAAATCATAATTTTCTAACCCTTTTTATTTATTAATTAATTAATTTAATACCCTATGTTTAAGAACCACACAATTTCTACAGTCATCTTCTAAATTATCATTTATTTTACTTACAATGTTGATTATATCATGTGCAAGACCATAATTAGTTAATTAATTTTAAATAAAATTTAGCAATAAAATCAATGGGATTCCAATGAGAAATGCTTTTAAGGTTGTTTCAGGCCTATCACTGCTGAGCATGGTGTCTCTTCCTATCCATGAATAAATTTTTATTACACGTCTCATAAAAACTCATGATTATAATAAGGCTCTGTACTAGGGTGGCCCAACAATTTTTTTTATTGTCTTTGATAAGAAATTTTTTCAAAATGCTGGGTTCTAATTGAAAAATAAAAAAATAAAAAAATGATAGACTTATGAAAAAAATATTTGCTGGTAAGTCAGAATGTACAGAAATATTTTTTTTATTATAACCACATTTATTTATAATTCAATATCAAGCAAATATGAGTTTATATTATTTGCATGACTTGTTTTTTAAAAACTCTATCATAAAAAATAAAGATAGTTTAGAGGCCCTTGCCTCATGCATTTGTGTCATTATATTCTTTATATGTGAATTCTTTATAAGTGAGCCTCACTTATTTATTTTAACAATATTTCGTAATTTTAAGATACTTTTAAGATAAGATTAGTTGGTTTAAATTTATTTGCATATATTATGTAGATCTGGTGATGTGGATATTCAAATTGATAAAATTTAAAAATTTGGAAAAGTAAAAAGTATCTCAAAAATGATTAATAAGGTGATAAATAGAAAGTAGACCATAGTGTTTAGCAGGACATGTTTAGAAGAAATAAATCTAATTTAGACCTTGCTGTGTCTGGATGCAGAAGAACCTTGATGACTGGTTCCAAAATTAAGATTAGGTCTTCTGCTTTGGCACAAGACATCACCCATGACTTTGATAGAGATGCAACCATATAGTTGTTACTATCAAGATTGTCAAGGAGTATTAAGATTGACCTGCTCCAACAAATTTGCTTGATAATCATAGAATATAAATATGCATTGCTAAAGTATTTTCAAAATTTAACAGACATAAATTAGAAAATCCAAACATAATGGCACAAATTCATTTACTTATAGTATATACAGTTATGCTTATTACAATAATTTAAATTACTTTTCAAACTGTCTAGATTTAATGCTATCTAGGTCCTTCAAGCAGTCCCAAAAAGACATGAAATTCATAGTAGATTTTATTCTGTTTTCCTATTATCAATGAATATTATCATTTGTTAATAATATTGCTAAGAAAAATATATTATTATTGTAATTAAGACAACCTGATTGGACGAAAGTATTTCTTTTGCAATAACATCTTCACAAATCCAAGAGTATGGAGCATTTTGATGTATTCTGTTAAAAACTTCAACTGCTTTTAAACAATTTTGGGGACTATTTTCAGACATAAATCTCCACAAAGAAGAAGCTGTTATCTATCAAAAAAAAATTATTAAGTTATATTAATAATATCTATATAAGAATGCTATTATATCATATATGTAATCCCATAACTTGATTCTGTTAAACAATAACTAGGCTAAGGCAAAAAATGTATTTAATAACCTTGTAGAAGCATGTTTCATTCAGTATTTTGATGCAACACTTGCAGAAAGTAGTGAATCTCTTTGACATTTGGTAAATTTCAATTAAGTTAAACACTTGATTCAAAGCAACATATTGAAGATTAAAAGGAGTCGCCAAACACACAACAATAAGAGATCGAAACCAACTGGGCAATTCTGAAAGGTGCATTTGTTTAAGTGGGCTTTCTCATAGGAATTATTTAATAATTAAGAGCTTACCAGTACTATCAAAAGAAACATCATAGTTGCCAAAGACCAAACACTTTTCAAGTATTTGACATGCACAATCTAAAATTTCTCTCCCAAATGTTGAATTTAAATTGATTTTAACTTCAACATTGCTAAGAACAAGTGCATGGAACATTTCCCAAGAAGCATCTTTGTTTGTGTAAGAAAATAGGTAATCCAAACACGGAAGCTCAAGGGCCAAGTTATTGAATACTTTTTTGTAAAGAAGCTGATAGAAAAAGATTAAATAATCCCTAAAAAAAGAAATGCGGTGACTGTGTTTATTGGATGCTTGACATAAAGCACTGTTGATACAGCATCTTTTGATGTGTTGATGAAATGTTTCATTAGCTCCAAATCTTTTTAAACCTTCACCTTTGCACTTGGTAGGATCAGCAGAAGATTGGTCATTACTTCTGATGAAATTAAGGTCAGCTTCATCATTGGAATCTTTACCATGTGTACTGGATCCATGAGCACAATATTCTGAGTGCATTTCAAAACAGGCAACCATTCTAGACAACATTTTCAAACATAAATTGAGTGCAGAAACCAAATCAGAATCAGGTAAACTGTCCAATTTGCTCTCCAAAATGCTGACCATGTGACCCAGGAATGTTGGAAAATGCTCTGTCTGTGTCTCCACATAAGTTTCCTGAAAAATTTTGATTTTACAAGTTGATAACAAATAAACTCTTTAAGAGAATTTTTGTACTTACTATTGAAATTTTATCAAGTAGGAAATTTACAATATCACAAAATTCTTTGACACTTGTGCTACTCTGTGACAAACTAGTGCAAGCAGATTCAAATAATTTAGCAATAAAAGTCCATATAAAATAAGGGTCAAACTTCGCAAACAAAATGTTTGCGGTTTTGTATATTTCTACTGTGGCAATTTGCTCCTCATTTTTAATTTTATGATAAAAAGATTCATCATTCAAAGAATCGTTGAAGCATAATTTATCTTGAATTATTTTTTGTACATTCTTGGTTAGTTTTGTAACACATTCTCTGTAAAGACACCTTAAAATATCCAAAAGAAGATCACACAAAATGTCTGAAATTAGCTCAGGCCTATCAAGAAGGCTGATAACAATTTTCAGAGGAAGCAAAGTGATTTTGGAAAAACTGGCATCAAATTCATTTTCAAGTAATTTTTTTATAGCAGTGACTAGTATTTCTTTTGAGTGATTATTTAAGTAATTCAATTCCTGGTCCTTCTGAGTTGCAAGATGGGATAAGCAAATTCTGTTTGAAAAACCAGGCGGCATGCCATTTATGTCATTGCCCATAAGCCATGCATTCAATCTCCTGTTTAAAGACATGTCTCTCCTCAGAAGGACAGTTATAGCATACATTAGAACTTTCATTATATCAGATTTTGGCAATTGACAATTATGAATAGGAAAACAGGATATCATTAAATCAAGCACACATCTTTGAACGAGTGGGGAAGCATCTTCAAGTGATAAACACAATGCTTCTACCTGAATGAATGCAAATGTTTTGAAAATTATAACAATCATTAAATCAGTCATAAAGTCAAAAGTCACAAACAAGAACATCTAGGCTGCTTCCAATTAAATGAATCTGATCCTCCATTGATAACTTTTTGTCAAAATGCATAAGAATGTAGTTTAAAGCTGCATGACGAATATTTCCACTGACACAAATGCATTCCCATATGCAACCATAAAAATATGGTTTCTCAACACAATCACAAAAACACCCCAATAGCTGGTAAGTCCTTTAATGGAATATTAATAGTTTTCTTATAATGTCAGCTTACAAACAATAAGTTTCAAAACCTATCATAAAATTCTGATCCATTTTCAAAACCAGGCAATAAGCTCATGATAAGTCCTGTCATAGCTGGTTTGATAGAAGCTCCCAATGGAAGAAAATGTGTTTCATATAACTGAAGCAAAGTTGGTCGAACATTAATGGCTGCATAACCAAGGAGAGGAAACAATCCAGAACAGTAAGTAAAAATGTCCTCAGCCAATTTATCAGTACCAATGCACTTGAATATCAGATCATATGTTTCCAGAGCTTTTAAATGAACTCCACTTGGCAAAGCTGGGTGAAGACATTGAGCCAATCTTTTGCCAATCAAGATATTTTTTGGAATAATGGAATATTTGCTATGCACAACCAACACCTAAAAGTAAAAAAATGATTATAGTTAAATGGCTAATGAAAAATCAAAAGAAATTTATATATTGAAATGCAGCAAAGGTAGAACGTGCCAAGTAGTAAAATTCTTATAAAAATATGGTAAGTTTCATCTATGTGATTGTTATCTGTAGCACTTTTCTTCAACCAAAATATGGAACAATGCTCTTATGACATGTCCAACTAACTTCTACTTAATTGCAAATATTGATGCCAAAAATGAAAAACCCTATATATAAATATAAAATATATATATATATATATAAAAGATAAAACACATATAAAACACACATTATATATATATATTATATATATATATATAAGATATATATATATATTATATATATATAAAAGATAAAACACTTCATATGTCATGAAATTATGGACAATGCAAAAATCAGGACTTTATAGATAATTAAGATTTTAAACTCAACATAAAAATACAGATAAAAGACACAGAACAGGTTCTTTTTTATAGTTTTTGTCAATTTACTTGAAAACTAAATCCTTGAGACCTGAAAGTTGCCACCACAAATTTGCTTTTGTTATGTTAACATACTATTAAACAGCAAAATATCAATTAAGAAATAAATAAATAAAATAAATTATTTGCCATGGAAAATTCAATAAGTTGCAAAGTAAATGAAAGGCACATCAGTTATACTGAAATACTGATGAATTCGACACAAGAGTAATAAAATACTGAGGTACCTTATTTAACTTGGCTAAATAAGCTATAAGATCAGCCCATTCACTTGTATTTTCAAACGCTCTTAAAGCCTTTTCAATCTGAGACACATATGACCTGTATTTAGAATCATGAATGTCTACAGATTTACTCATCTTGGCTTATCAATTTCTCGTATTGACAAACAGTTCTGTAAAATTCAAATCCAAATAATGGACTAAGAGTAGATTTTATACTACTGCCCAGAGCGGCACACACCTGCGAAATTCTAACAAAAGAAACAAATGAAGTGATATATAAATACCAGTTACGCAAGCCGGGTAATTGTTTAAAAGTGAGCCTTTTGATGGCAGCCGCTTCTGTGATTTATAACTTATTATCATAAGAATTACAAGTAAATTATGTCGTTATGTTTAGAAATTATAGGGCATTACATTGCACACAATTTTAACTA
>MPNW01000972.1:10248-31155 GCA_011800805.1 Hirudo medicinalis
CAATAATGATGATGATAATAATAATAATAATAATAATAATAATAATAATAATAATAATAATAACAACAGCAACAACAACAACAATAATAATAATAATAACAATAACAACAATAATAACAACAACAGCAACAACAACAACAACAATAATAATAATAATAATAATAATAATCATGACACTAACAACAACAATAATAAAAAAATAATAATAACAAAAGTAATAAATTTTATTGGCTAACCTAACAGAGCTGGCCATGTTGAAGACAAAGAGTTCACCAAAGGTCGTAAGTTCGTAGGGCTTGTAGTGGTCGAAGCTGAGGTCGATTCGTTCGTCCCCAGGGTGGGTTTTGATGATGATCTTTCTGACCCCATGACCTTTGGATTCTGCTTGTAAAATTGATAAAAATCTAAATTCTAAAAATAACAAAAATATTTATTATTAATAACTTTGATCATTACTTTGGATTATTATTGTTATTGGTGTTATTCATTGAATGTCTTTAATTCATTCATTTTTCTAATAATTTTTAACTCAATTTAATTAAATTATGCCCTTGCTTTTGCAAATAAATCACGGCTCTTTCAGGAATAGGCGCACTGCAGAACCAATTGTGCGATAAGTTGTAACGATCACATTATTGGAAAAATATTGATTATCGTCAGTAACATCGTAGGTCGTTAGTAATTATTAGTAATTATTACGACAAATATCGTCGACAATGTAATATTTCCGATTACAAAATTTAACGGTTTGCAAACGATTGTTCCGCATCAACGAACCGTCGTGGTAGGCGAATGGAAGGGAGTTCAAGACCTGGTCGTCCCACCACATGGAGTAGCTGTTGAATAATTGATGAATACATTTACATGCTTTGCATATTCATGAACCCGAACGGCCTGACGAGACAGCAATGATTGGCAACATTACTCATCCATATAACCACTGTCTCTCCATATTTCTGTCTGTCCATCCAAGCATCCATCCATCTGCTCATCCATTCATCTGTCAATCGACCCATCCATCCATCTGTTCATCAATCTATCCACCCTAATATCCATCCATCCATCCATCCATCCATCTGTTCATCCATCTGTTCATCAATCTATCCACCCTAATATCCATCCATCCATCCTCATCACCACCTCCTCTTTGTCCGAGCGGTGATATCGACGGCATTCCTGTTGTGGAGGTAAAAGTCAGTCGAGAGTTCCCAGAGGCTGGCCTGACCGTGCGAGGGCACGAACTTACCGAGGAACAGATTTATGGCGTTCTGCTTGTCTGAGTCTGTTTCGAATGAACGAACGAACGATAGTGAAAGGATCGACAGGCTTAAGACGTTCAATGCATTGTCGAGTGATTAATTAATGGTAAATTAATTCAGATAGATTCGGCAGGTGTCGAATTGTCGTCGAGGTAAAAATAGGTTGTCGTTAACGCAGTGCAACAAATTGTGAATGCAAATTGAGAAATAAAAATTAAAGCTGGAATGCTGGATTTCGATGTTTGCAAATACACGACAAATGAGAATCATAATAAGCGAATTGAGTTACAAATTATTAAACAAATAAATATTAATTAAGCAATAATTCAAAACAACTTTAATTTAATTTCACAATTCACAAATGTACAAAAAATCACAACTTTAAAAATAGTTTGTCACCTGAGAATGTGTTGTTGTAGTACCTGGACAAGGTCTGCATGATGTCCCTAGAACTGGAAGTCCACGGGGCGACCTTCCTGTAGCCCTTGATCCGATGGACCAACTGGGAGCCCCCGTACTGTAGGGCCAAAGTGTCCCCCTGGTCTTCGTACATGTGCTCCATCATTCTGAAGAATTATTGATTCAATTTCAGTTTTTTTTAATACAATGAGAATTAATTATTAATTAGTTATTTACAAAAACATTCAAAGTATTGGCAACAATCCACCTTATGCAGTCTGAGTCATAGTCCAAGGAGAGTTCATCGAGGACACCAATGGAGTACAGCTGGTCAAAAGGTCAAAGGTCAGTGCTTACAAATATTACCACTGGTGAACCTATCATTAATAATTACTCTTGATGAATAATTGTTAACAATTCATAATTCATTTTTAAAATAATTATTCATAATTTACTGATTCATTAATTATAATAATTATTCCTCGTGAAAATCAATCAATCAATCAATCAATCAACCCCACATCAAGTCAATCAATTCAACCACCTGCTTGGCGAGAGCACACTTCCCGATGGCGTACTGAGCGGTGTTGGTCCTGTCGAGACAATCGATGCAGTTGGTGCGCACGACTCCCGTCTGCCTTCTGCCCGGCTCGCCAGGGGAGGCCAACAGGTCTTGGCACCTGGTGGTGGTGATGATGATGATGATAGGCATGACACATCGATTGTGATAGTGATGGTGACAATGATAATGACGTTGATAACGATAATGATGATTGTTATCATATCGTTGTTCATTTATGTAGCGTCAGAGGTGCTCTTCGTCGACCATTTATATAGCGCTCATTCCCGAGAGAACCTTCGGGCCTGTTGGCGGAGTTTCTGTCGTGATGCACGATTTGGGACCGAGAAGTTAAATGAATCGAAAAATGAAATTTAACAAAAAAAAAAGAAGTTAAATACGAATCTGAAAACAAAGGTAAAATAAATAACTATTTAATAATAATTAACGATCACCGATTGTAATTGAAAAACGGCAACCGACTTGCCGTTCGGCCTCAGCTGGTTCGAGTAAAAGCCGGCCTTGCTCTGATAAAAACCAGTCCTGTGGAGGCAGTACTCGGCTATGGTGTCCAATTTCTTGAATATGTCCATGTTCTTCCTGGAGTGGTGAACGAGGTTAATAGAATGTCAGCTGATGAAGGATGAAGATGATGATGAAGGTCGAAGATGATGATGGCGGTGGTGATGACGATGGTGATGAAGGATGAAGATGGTGAAAGTAAAAATTGGTGGTGATGACTCATCACTGATGAGAATGATCATAGTGATGGTAGTGATAATGATGATGATGACAATTTTGATGGTAATAGTGGTAGTGATAATGATGGTAGAGTTGAGGATGTGGATGGTGATGATGATTATGGTGGAGCCGGTAATAACAATTACCACTTACTTCTTGCTGATCTTGGCCATGTCGTACCCGATGTACTTGATCCGGTGCTCGACCGGCAGGAACTGGTTGAGGTACTGAATGGTGGTGACGAATTCCTCACTGATTATGCTCTCGTGAGGTCTCTTTTCTTTTTTCTGTAATTATTAATTTATTATTAAAATATAATCATCGCCGTGGCTTCATCGTAGTCGTCGTCTCACTTTGACCAGATCGAGGACAATCACTGGCGAGCCAAACCTCGAAAGCAACCGGTTGAAATGCCGACCTGCCACGGCGCCGTAGGGATCCGATTGGTCCACTGTGTAAAATTCGTCGACCAATCAGAAACCGGATGCACGGGATCAATAATAAACTAATAAACACTCAATAAACTCTCACATCGATCATACATACATTTAAGTAAAATGCATTCAAACAAAAGACAATTTACATATCTTCCCAGAGTGGCAAACAAACTTGCAAACATCGAAACAGCAACGACAAGAGCACTACAACAACAACAACGCACAGTTTATGGGAGGCTTGGGCACCATGACGCTCCCGTCCTGCGACCACTGCAGGGGTATCGAGCCCCTGATCTGAACAAAGGAGGTGAATCTGATCTTTTCGGGGGAGGTGAGGGAGCCGTCAAAGATGATCTGCTCGGTTTCGACCTCGTTTGCCACAGAACCCTTCCATTGGAAATGTTTCGGTGAAGAGGACAACAATGATGAAGACAGAGATGGAGATGAAGATGATGTTAACAGTTATGGCATTGGCTTGGAGGACATGAATAGTTTCCAGTTTATATTGCTCCTTAAGCATAGCTACAGGGGCAGTAGATGGCATGCAGGTTGGCCGAATGGGTTACGTTCCTGCATGCGGCAGTAATGGCAACAGTCGTAATGTGTCGTGTTCGAAACCCAGCCTGTACCACCGCCAGCGCCCTTGGGAAGGAGGGCTATATAAATGGTTGACAAGAAGCGCCTCTGATGCTATGCATGTGGCGCTATATAAATGAAGTACATTTACATTTTAGATCATTTAATTGGAATGTGAAGCAAGTCATCTGCTAGTCAAACACATGCAATGGTCATAAAGTGTCATCCAATGCAACCCTGCATGCCCTGCCACGAGTATCCTTGCAAATGAGCACCACATAAATGGCTAGCCCAAAGTCCTGTCGGGATCGACGGCCGTCCACACATATTCATAAGTCGACCTACTGCTGCTACTGCAAAACCAACCTCTGAATTCGCTCCTCTTTTGAGGAACCTCGTCCCCGCGAACTTGCTCGACCTTCGGGCTATCAGGGCCAGGTAGACGTTCTTGTTGTAGACGTTGATATCTTTGAAAATAATTACCAGGTATTATTATCATCATCATCATCACCAACATTATCATCAGCTCAAACAAAATTTGGTTATCTCTAGTTAATAAAAATAACATATTATTTCAAAAACTTCAACCATTTTTAATAAATTTAAAAATCACATTTATCAAAATTATAACAGACCAATAGTGTAATTTCATATTCAAAAGAACTCACTCGATTGGCCGACAAATCCGTGGATGATGTAGAGCAACCAATCGTATTGGAGGACGTCGACGACATTTTTGAGCAGGTATTCGTTCCAAACGAACTTCTTGCAGGGAGGCACCCTGACCCCAACGTAGGTCGGTTTGTAGCCTATGAAAAGGACATCATTACCGACGCCGTCATCGCTAACGTCATCATCATCCTCACTCTTGCCATCATCATCACCACCATTGCGATGATAATAGTCATAAGCCATCAGATTTAACATCGTAACCATTACCACTGCATTCAATTCAAATGCTTTACTGTTAAGCTTTTGTCGAATACTTTCTAAAATATAATTTTCAAGCTTTTGAAAAGGTTTAAAAATTATGGGACGACTCATTGGAATTACTTTTCTTATGTTTTCCTTTTTCATCGTTATCGTCATCGTCGTCGTCATTCTCGTTTTTGACGTCAATGACTTTGGGGTCGGGAACAGTTTGGCTCTCCACAAGCTTCAATTCCGAACTCTCCTTTGTGAGTGCTTCTCTGTCAGCTTGTACAACTTCAACAACATCATCATCATCATCATCAGTCGAGCTGCCACTTCTTTTCCATCCAGCATCATCATCCTCCTCCTCCTCTTCTTCTTCCTCATTTTCAGCAAGGAGATTCACAGTGGAATTCCTGGCATCTTCGACGTCGTCGCCACCTTCTGCCTCTGAAGTCGAGTCGCTTTTGGCTTCCGAGGCGTCTGGGTTCGTCGAACTGCGACCGTCCGTCGCGACCCAAGGTCGGCCCGAGATGCTCGACGGAGCTCGACTTTCGGAATTTGAGACTTCTCGGCTCTTGGGGTTCAAAAAGTCGAGGTTTTCGGGCTCGGAATTTTCCGGGGCGGCGTCGTGGGTCAAACAGGGCTCGTCGAGGGGGTCGTTGTGGATGCCCTCGACTTCGGTCGGGGTCAAGTGGCAAGAGGTCATGTTGTGCTGGAGTGAGTTGGTTAGGTCGTAGCTGTAGCTGTTGTGAGTTGCAAACGATGTTGTTAGTAAAAGAATATTCGAGATTAGACACACAAAATTCAACGATATTTTTTTATGATATCAAATTGTTTTGGATGCAATTAATCATAGTAATGATGGTGATAAGTGTTGCTATTGACAACAGACACCAATGTGAGATTTTTGTTTCTTATTAAATTGTTACTCGATTAAATGAATAACATTTTGAAAACATTTTTGTGCGATCAAAATGTTGACAAACAAGAATGCAATCTGTTCCTCTATCTTTCACTATAACAATAAAATTGTTATTTTAAACAATAAGTACTACAATAAGTACTGTGTCGACAGTTCCACGTACAAGTAATTAAAACGTCGAAGACAACACGAAATTCGTAATGCTTCTGTAACTGATTATTTCCTCATCGTGAACGCATTTTAAAAACCGACAGTACGAATGTAACTTGAATGTCACCGAAAACCAGGCTTAAGTTAATACAACTTGTGACTTACATATGACTTGTGAATGTAAAATATTACTATATATTATTATGTACTGTTATATTATTTGTCTGAAAAATAAAACCTCCAATACAGGTAACCAACCTGA
This sequence comes from Hirudo medicinalis, assembly GCA_011800805.1. Classification (NCBI taxonomy): domain Eukaryota; kingdom Metazoa; phylum Annelida; class Clitellata; order Hirudinida; family Hirudinidae; genus Hirudo; species Hirudo medicinalis. The sequence goes on from MPNW01000972.1 coordinate 16,469, forward strand.
AATAGAAGTTGCTGGATAGATCAACATTTTGGAATGTTTTGAGATACCTGCAAAGATAATGAAGAAACATTGGAAGTCAATCGATAAATCAATCAACCAATCAGTCAATCAATCAATAATTTAATCAATCAACCAGTCAATCAGTCTGCCAATCAATCAATCAATCAAACACTCGGTCAGTCAATCGACGAAATAACAGGCGTTTGAGTCAGAACAATGCCACATCCACGTCCAATAGATCTTTTGCATTTTATATTGCTTCGTCAACCTTATCGGCTAATGATAAGAATTGGCTCAATAGCATATTTAGATAATTATTTATAAAAATTACACGTTTATTATCAATTACAACCTCTGTTCGTCCTGATGGACGTTCCGGTTGTTGGTAGCAGCAGGGATGTAAATGGTCGAGGTGTCCTCGATCTTGTAGACCGTGTGGGCCCCGATCTCTGCCACCCTCCTGCGCTTTGTAATCAACACCATGTAGTAGCCCTCGAGGAACCTCATGAAGCCTGAGTGACGATGACAACGATGACAATGATGGTGATGATTATAGTGGTGAACATGGTGATGAGGAAGATAATGAGGACTTAAATGATGATAGCAACAACACGTAAGGAATCACATGACCATTCTTACCATAATTATCACCAATGACTACTTTTTATATTTATCAACCATAAATACCATCATTTCCATCATCACTAATTCGGTTATCATCATCGATCGCCCCTCTGGTCGCTCACCCACGATCCCAAATGCCGAGTGAATCCTCTTAAGACCGGGGGCAGGCTTCCCCCCACTTTTTGTCGTTTGATTCTTCGGCCGGTTGCCGAGGTCGATCATGCGCAGGAGGTCCCTGATCTCCTTCCTTGTGTATTCCAGCTGTGCCAGTGGTTTGTTGAAGATAACCATCATTATCACGAGTTATTGATATTAGTTATAGTTATGCATTTAATCAGGTGCCTAAGCTATTATAATTATTAATAGTTAATGGTAAGCCCTCTTTAAAAATATCTCTTTATTTATAAAGACAAATAAACATCCTTGATGTTGATGACGATGACGATGATAATAATGTTAATGTTGAGTCTTTGTATGAACATACCAACTTTATAAAACAGAACGGAAACTTTATTGGCAACCGAGAAACTTCGAAACCAAAACAGACTGAAATATATCGCTAATATCTCCGAAGTACGTAATCGCCTGCAATCTCGTCAAACTCGCAATCCTTCTCGAACTCTAACTTCCCCCCCTCGGACTGTTTCCCCAGTCCTTTTATACTCGAATATGGCGTCACAACAGTTAATAATGATGATAATGATGTAATCAGCTATAACATACAATAATAACACAAAGCATAATATTCATAACTAAAAAAATAATAAAAAATCATTTAATATGTCGTTATTATGAATAGCTAACTTACTTATAAGTTAATGTTTATTCATGTAAACAAATAAATTATTATTATTAATAAGATTAAAATGAATATTAATACACCAGGAAGGACATTATTAAAATGGCATTCAGTTAATGGAACTCCTCACGTTGTCGCTATTGATGACAAGTTCTTTTGGTTCCGTACGATCGATCTTCAGGATCTTGAACCTCGTCTCTATGTTGTTCGAACCAACCAGGTAGAACCTCTGGTGATAGATGATGATGATAATGATGGTGATAGTAACGACGATGATGTCGATGATAACATTAGGGAATGACTTAACTAAGGTGATCATAAAAATTTTGACAGCAATGATATTGCTGACAATTCTCTGACGATCACTAAAAATGTGTTGATGACAACATTTGATCTCTGCATTTGCACTGGATGTAATTTGAACATTAATTGATTAAAACCAATTTCTGAAGGTCATCATCATCATCACATGGTGTCAGTAAGCACTATTCACATGTAAATATAAAATACCTTTAGAGTGACGTACTACAACATATTTATTATTCCTAGTTTTTTTTCAAGTTTTTTGAGTTGTTTTTGAGCAAAACACGCTCGTTGGCTTCATTTGCATTTGTTGCTTTTGTTAATCATTGCTGCTCAAGTTATGAATGGATGTTTAATGCTGTTCTTTGGCTCAAATATTTGCATAAATGACGAAGTATGAAAAATTGCATTAATTCTAAGAGACTCAAAGCAAACATACATTACTACAAAAATACAAAAGAGCAGTCGCAAATTTAAAATTCTTTATATAACAAAATTATATAAATTAATGGATGATAAAAATTATTAATAAAAACCAGTTCCGCCCAGAACTTGTTATTACGAAATCATAATAAGTCCTAAAAACATCCGCTAAAACGAAGTGAATTAAAATTATTGATATTAACCGATGACGTTTCGTAGACGACGATCTTTTGTATCGACCCGATGAGAGGACACTGGATTATTGTAGGAGTTTCGCTTGTTGGAATGGCAGTCATATTTTCCCCGGCCATTGCGATCTTTTCGAATTACTTAAAGCACGCAAACAAGCAGACGAACAATCATCCACAGCTCAATCAGTGTCCCAAAAAGGGCAAAATGTCAACGCCCCTTGGTCCTTAAAGTCCGACCCTGCTTGGTCTTTACTTAAGTAGCTCCCGTTTGTTTATTAACACCGAGAAATGATTAAAAGTGATCCCAGCTGACTGAACCGAAACCAATAATTTTAAAATATGGTTTATTAATCGCTGTTAATGTTTTAAACAATAATGTATTTTAACGGTGCTACACAAGTTTGATGATCGCCTCCTTAGAGCGGGAATCATCGCTTGTGAAAATTCGTAACTTAGACGATCAGTACCCACCAAGTTCGACGATCATTACTCCTTTAGCGAGAGTTTCTACCGCCATTCCTCCAATTTAGCACCGATATATTTAACCATAACAAACAATTGAGGCCCCGTCAGTGTTTTACTGGTATTTATCACAAGTTAATTCATTTGTAATTATTTTCAAGAGTAGAATTGGATGTAGACTTAGAGAGGGAGAGAGAGAGAGAGAGAGAGATATAGAGTAGTCGAAATACCGAGAATAAAACAGAAGGAATAGTAGATGTTGTGAAGCATCAAGGTTTAATTCCAAAATTTCTTTCTTTGTGCTCAACCCTTCCATGGAGAAACAGTTGGATCCCAGCTGACGATGAAGTTGTCCGGCTTCTTGTCCTGCAATGACCACCAATAAATGACGATAACTTACAACAATAACCGATTAACGAAAACAAAAACCGAGCAATAATTAAAATGTTGTTAATAAAAAAATGACTTTCAGCTTTTCAATCAATCTATTATTATTATTACTGCTGTTATTAATGTTATTGTTGTTACCATTATTATTGTTATTATTATTATTATTATTACTATTGTTGTTGTTGTTGTTGTTGCTGCTGCTGTTATTATTGTTATTGTTATTATTATTATTATTATTTTTATTATTATTATTATTATTATTATTATTATTATTATTACCAATAGCAATAGTAATCACATAGAAAAACAGGCAGGAGTAAACACATCATTGGCAATCTGCTCTTCTAAGAGGCTTGAATACATTGGCAATTTGCTCCCATAAGAAGGTTCCAAAACCAGTATCAAATGTCAAGAATCTGACCCATCTTTTTTTTTTTTGACCCAGCATCTTCAGGTCACACGGCCTTCCACTTCGTTCAATTCCGACACTCCGCTAAAAATCGCGTTCATCCCGAAACTCACCAGCAGTTCGTGATCTTCTTCCGTCAGTCGGAAGTCGAAGACCTCCGAGTTTTCCTGAATCCTCTTGGGGTTCGACGACTTCGGTATCGTGACGAAACCCTTCTCGAGGCTCCATCTTATCATCACCTGTGCCACCGTCTTGTAATGCCTGCAGTGGTTATTAAAAATGGTCGACAAGATCGATCGCAATGAAAACGGCTTGCTAACGTATTCAAATAAATTGAACGCTTGCAAACTTAATAAAATAGCCTGGACGAGATAGTGCTTCAAATATTGCTGACCTTCAATGACGATTGTCAATGACCCGACAAATCCCTACCGCGCACGGCACGAGAACCAAATAATAAAAAAAAGTTTCACAAGAATGCATAAATACATAATTACCACTTCCTAAAACGATCCCTAAAAAACAAAACCATTTGGGCCGTACCTCTTTGCCATGGCTTTCAGGTCAGGGTCGTCGAACTTTTGACCCCTGGCTAGGGGGCAGTACCCCATGACAGCTATATTCTTCTCCCTGCAGTAATCCACCAGTTTTTCTCTCTTGCAGAAGGGGTGGAGCTCGATTTGATTGACGGAGGGTGTCGGAAGCCCCGCCTCCTCCAGACCTTTCAAGTGCTGGATGCCGAAGTTGGAGACGCCGACCGACCTGTCGAAACATTCCCGTTTAATATTCATTGATCGAGCATAGATTATGATAATTTCGAGGGAGAGGAACGTCCGAAGATAAAGTAAAAGTCGATGTTTAGAATTTATTCATTTTAAAATTACTAATGGTTTGGCTAAATTGAATTTGAAATCTTTTGAGAAATTGAAACCTTCAAGAACTTATAGTGGATGACAAGTAGAAGAAGAAGCGACAAGAAAATTCATGAATTAAGCTAAAGCAAAATTATCCGTCAGACTATCAATTTTGATCCCGCAATCTACAAAAACGAACACGAATAATAACAATTGAATGGAAATACTAATAATCATAATTTATTGATCAGTTAACAAGCACATGAATAATTAATTTGATGCTGACTTTATGAGGCCCCTGTCCTTAAGGTCAAGAAGTGCCTTATAGGTGTCGACATTTTGTCCGTTGCCAGGCGAGTGGATGAGGAATACGTCGATGTAATCCAACTGCATCCTTTGGGTTAAGAGGACTTTCTTAAAAGCCAACACCAAAATCACAACGACGATGATGATGATGGTGGTTCTGTGGATGGCGATCATGATGATGATGATGATGATGATGATGATGATGATGATGATGATGATGATTTGGCTAACCAGCTGCTACTTGAGAGGAGATTATTACAAAGGCAGTTTTTAGAACAAAATAAAGTAGTCAGTCATTGTTAAGATCTAAACACGTCAAAAGGAATCAAAAATAGCTTTGAATGAGAGAATACTTTGTATTTTTTCTGGCAAATGTTAAGCAACACATCTTACAAGGATAAACTCTTTTTGACAGACTCAATCGTCTTGTTGAATCCATGATTCGAGTCCCAGACTTTACTGACAATGCAGATTTCATTTCGAGGAATGCCACTCTTTTTCACTGCCCTTCCAACGTCTGCTTCATTTCTGGAGCACCAATTAAACGTTTTTTTGCAAACAATCTCTCACATTATGTTACCTAGAAAGGTTCACTTATGTATTTTGAACCTAATATTTGCTCTTTGTTTATATTTTATTAATTAAGCATTTAATAAAGTTCGTTTAAGAGCATGGCAAAGTCCTAACGATGTTAGAAGTTAGAAAATATTAAGCAGTAAATCCATATTACTTACTCGTAGAGTTGAGCGGTATCCAGGAGTCTGTATCCATTCTTCAAGGCAAACAAAATGGCTTGTTCAGCAGTAGAACCGCTCTCGAGCCGAAAAAGGCCGAGGCCAAATAACGGCATGCGAACTTCATCGTTGAAAATGACGAACGAATTCGAGCTTATTTCCTCTGACATTTTTTTGCAAAATGTCGACACCGCCAATCTCAATGGAAGCGTCAGTCCGCTCAATAAACGCCGACCCAGATTGAGTTTCCAAGTCGTCCGAAGGTAAACACTGCTACGCTTTAAGGTCTAAACTCGAAAAAAAAACAAACAATTGCAATTGCAAACCGCAATTCTTTTAGAAGTTATTTCATTAGTTGTACTTGATGCTTATAAACAGATTGTAGAAGTGCCAGTATGTAAAACCTTATTTTTCCATTTTTGAGGTGTGCATCTTGATCGAGACCAGGGTCTCCAAAGTATGCCCTCCAAGGTCTCTAATCCGGCCCGCGACAAAAAATTCAAAAAAGGGAAATATGCGCAACTAGTACCGAAATCGGAGAAATGGCATGTAATTAAATTACTACGATTAAAGACTACAAATTAAATGACTTTTTCTTATTTTATCGTAGCAGCATCTGTGAGAAGAAATGTTCAAAGTTGAAGTACATGGAATCATCTTGCTACAGATCAGCATTATCTGATGAATATTTAAATTTCTTACCTATTACAAGAACCACACGTTTTGAACCGAGTTTGATGTAATTTTTTCAGTTTCTTGATGGGAAAAAAATCATCGCAGTGGTTAACCATGTTAATTGTTACTGATGTTCTGCATTTTGCACTGCATCACAACTCCAGCAAGAATAAATAGCGCATAATTAAGCACTCGCCGTATTTTAGTAAATTTAAATTTTTTACTTTAGGCCTGCAGAGACTTCAGAAGTGGTCCTTGGCTAAAAACCTTTGCAGACCCCTGATCAAGACAATTGTCAATAATACTCAACTCAAACAATTCATGTGGATACAAGAGCCACCAACAAAACCACCCAAGCAAGCTTAATCAACTTTTATTTTGCTTTAAAAAGTTTTAGACTTTGGTTTGAAAATTTAAGAAATAAGCCTACAACATACTTAATTCGACAATCACAAACGGCACGAGTTAGAGGTGGGCCAGTCAATTGCAATCAAACTCTGAATCATCCGAGTAAAAACCAAAACCAAACGTGCAGCTAAACAACAACAACAACAACAAAACAAAGGCCTTTCAACAAAACACAGGCAAAACACAAATCATTTTAGCATCATTTAGGCCAACAAAATCAAGATCGACAAAATTCAGTCAATTGTAAACATGTCCTGCTCCAAGGGCTTGCCAATCCACCAGCCATGACCCTTCTGGCAGAGCCAATTGTAAAGTTCAACCTTGGCCGTCTGGTAAGCTTTGGCTTCCGACTTTGCCTGTTCGTAGGTCAGATCTTTGCTGAATAACGGGGAATTAGGAACAGGTGTCACAAAGTCCCTGCAGAGGAGAAACTGCTTGAAGAGGGAGTGCTTGCAGACGCTCGAGGGCTCGTTGCTTAGCAACAACCTCCCAGACTGAAATCGGAAAGCATTTATGGTTCTTATGTTTGCAAATCGATCTGCAGAAAGTTTACGAGTTCGCGACGTAAAAAAGTTATTATAAATTCTCGACGTAAATCTGAGTCCGTCCTGAATTTTTTTTTTTGCTTGTATTTAAATAACTATAAATTATAATTACACATAACCACATTACATGTAACTACAATTACACGTAAATTCATTTTAAAACGTCATCAGACCATGAACGACTCAACAACAACAACACGCCACATAAGTTAGCTCGGAGAATCTCATTCAGCGTTCATTCCAACCATAAGAAACATCGGTCATCATGTGCCGAGTTCTCGACCCAGCTCGTGCCGCCACAAAGCGCCCCCCTGAGGATCGGCACCATTTAAATGGCCGGACGGCTGCGGTGCTCTGCCATCAAATCTAGTCTCACAGGCACTCAAAATATCGGCCGAACGCAAAACGACACCTCATCACCTGTGCATTGATGACCTCGAACTCTTCTTCCATGCCTTCGTACCATAGGACGGCGTAGTTCAAGGCCTTCAAAGCCCTCCTCGTCTGGGGCACGGACACGGTGCCCAGGCTCGGTCGGTTCGCCCGGAAGCCCTCGGGCAGGTTCTGAACTTCGGCGACCCGCCCGTAGAGAGCCCTCGTGGCGTGCTCCCTGCTGAAGAGGCTGCCGAAGGTCACGCTCGTGAGATAGACGGGTGCGATGAAGTGGCTGAGCAGTGCACCTGCAAGTGAACTAAGTGATCATGAGGGTTGCATGCTTAAACGTTAATGTGAATGTTGCGATTCAAATGTAACTCAGTGACGAATAATATCGTCGGGTAACATTACCGGACTGATTTAACAACAACAACAATAATAATAATAATTTATTAATAAATAAAGATTAACAATTGATTTGGATCGTCGTGTCGACACAATTTTTGCGTATCTCGCTAGATCTTTTCTCGGACTACAGAGCACAATGAACGAGAATCGAGCCTAAAAGTAAGTAAAAGACAAATCAGTGCTGCCCCAAACATGCCAACCTCACGAAAGCATTTCCACAAAAACCAAGCAGCTCAATCATGACACAACGACGACAAGTGAACGACGACAATAACCCACAAAAAATGACACACCACCGCCGCCGCCGCCGGCGTTACCTTGGCAACCGAGGATGTTCCACCTGGCGACCTTGTCGCTGCACGACATGATGAGCAGCCTCTCGCCCTGCAGGATGCCGTCCCAGGATTGCATCCCCGACTCCGACGAGGTCGCAGGGATCGTGCCCTCCCCGGATTCGATCTTCGTCCTCAGCATGCCCCGGGCCATCTGCCTCTTGGACGGCAGGGGGTAGGAATAGTTCAGGGCCGACGACGAAGGGCTTGAATTGGAGACGAGCAGGAAGGTGGTTAAGAGGGCAATGAGATTGTAAAATATAAATGTAAGAAGAGAAGCTTAGGGGTGGAGCTGTGTGAATGCACTCATTAAACGTACATCGGGATGTGATGATAACGGCAGAAATCCATCGATAATACAATGATAATGTCAATCAATTAATTATTATTCTAACATATAATATCATCAATTTTATTCATTATTATATAATATTATCATTAATATTGATAACATCCATTATGCATGATAACATTAATTAATTTATTATTATTAACAACGATGCAATACATTCGAACAAACTAAATCCAGTGCAATACCCTTCCCACGACGGTCCTTCCCAAGCTTCTACGGTCGATGCTTGGCCCTCCATCTCTGGAAAACTTTCTAACTTGCCCTCTTGCTCCTGGGCGGTCAAGGGATTGTCCTCGTCGTGGGGTGAAAAGATTCGGGCGTCCCCGCAGGTGGAAGTGGAAATGTACAGGTGTGCCTTCACCCCTTTTCGGAGGGTGCAACCCATGCCCGACGGGTCGAGCTCGAATATCCCCTGGAAGTGATTGGATTGCGAACGGTGATTTTTGGCTCGTACGTTTGAAAATGTGAACAACAGAGCTCGAACGAAGTAAAATTGATACAATTTGCAAATAATTTCGGGGTTGACGTTATATTATTATATTTAATAATAATAATATTATTATTATGCATATTAATTTAGGCTAAATTTTGGTTAAATTCTATCAAAAATATTGTCGATTCAAATTTTATAATCAAGTAGAAAATTGATTTCGTCATCGTTGCGTTACATTGCATCAACATTGTAATAACATTGTATTGAGATTGTATTATCTTACATTGTATTTGAAGTTAGAGGCAAAGGATTTTATCAACTCTTGATACAAAAACATCTTCAGACCTGAAAATAAACATCGGAGTTTCACGATGCAATTGATAGATTTACAAAAAAAAAAAATGCAGTTAACGATCGCCTTACGTGCTCTTGTAATTTAGATTACGAAAGCATAATGTAATGAAAGTAACGATGTTCGTTTGCGTTACTTCTCAAAACATTCGTCGGGGATCGTCGTGCGATCCAAAATTTTGCTTTGGCGGCCCATAATCGTCTTAATTTAAACAAATTCTCTGTCGAAAAAACTGCTTTAAATCCAAAATAATAAAATCCCTATCAAAGCGTTCGTCGCGAATCGATCGACATATTCGTCGTCGTCCGGTCACCTCTCCGGGCCAGGATCTCGGCGTGAGAGTCGTTGACCGCCTTCCCCTTGTCGCTGATGAACTCCCCGTTGATGCACTTGGTTCCCGTGGCAACGGACACCACCCTGTGCGAGACGCTGCCGTCGACTTCCGTCGTCAGGACGAAGCCGGCGATCACCTTCTGCTTCGAGAACTCCGACGTCTTGGTAAGAACCTCGAACTTGTCGAAGACGAGCGTCTCGAAGAGGTCGGGTTTGAAGGTCGGGTCGAGAGGGAAGTGGTTGTCATCGGTGCTTTCCTCCTGCTCCTCTGCAGGGGTTAAAGGCGTCTGCTCGAATCGACTCGGGCGAGATGGTCGCACCGTTACATTTTATGAAAGGAGTATTTATTTTTAATAAATATATTCTAAAAGCATTTCTGGATATCTTGCTCTTACTTGAACATCTTTTTTGTCTTCAAATGCAATACAACAAGACTCATCCTCAATCCAAAAATTGACAACAACAACATCAACAACAACAACAACATCCTTCTCCAGGAATATAAAAAAACAAACAAACCATGTCACTCACCATTTGCAATGTTAAAGTGCTCGGGGAAATTCTCCAAAAGAGCCAACACGGCCGCCTTGGCTTTGGCCTGCTTCTTGCTCGTGCCAGAGGCCTTGAAGTTGCGCTCCCTGGAAGTGACGACGCAGGTGAAGGACTGACCTTCCGCTTGGACGAACTGGAAGATCGCTTTGTTGTCGAGCTCGAGCAACAGGGATATCGGGTTCTTCGGCTGGGGGGTCGTGCCCGGTTTTGCCGGCGGTAGTGGTTGTACGGGCAGCCTAATGAATGACGTAATGGTAACAACAACTATAACAACAAGATAATGCAAATATCACAAAAATAGACGATTCTGCTCGATTAAATTTTTGAAATCAATGCACCAATTAAATGTCATCAGTTCAAGTAAATAGACAACATGACGACAGCAAGCCACGACATTTCGTGCAACTTCAATGAAAATGTCATCATTAAGAGTTTTTTCGAAATTTTTTACTTGGGATCTTGATCGGAAGCTTTCGCATCCTGGTTCTCCTTCCTCTTGATGATGTCTTTGAAAGCATCCACATTCCTCAGATACTCCAGGGCGGCCTCCGCTGCCGCCGACTTTGCCAGCTTCTTGGACGTCGACGTGCCATAAAAATTCTTGAAGAAAGAATTTACAAGTTCGAATATAAAAAAATAAACTAAAGCTTAAATTGAAGATTGAAGATTTTTTTTTTTTTTTGAAGATTGACGTGAAAATATGCCAATTTTTTAGATATTTCTAAATATTTTCTAATATAATTTAAGTTGTAATAAACATTTATAGGAGGTGAAATATTTGCGATGTGGTTAAATGACAAAGATTAATCACGAGATGAGATTTTCAAACGTAACTAATTTGACTTCCAAATTGAAAATTGTTTGTTAACATAAACTTGTACTCATGAAAAATGATTTATTAATAATTAGCCATTAATAATGTAACATCAAATAATGCTTAGAAATTCAGAACTGTGACAATCAAACTCTCTCTCAATTTCAAACAATAAGATAGCAACACTTTTTATTTACTTTCAATTATTGAAAATTTCTGCTTTTCACTATTTGATAAAAAACTTTACATGATTTTAAGCGATTATGACATTAACATCCAATTTTTAAACAATTTAAATGGGTGGCTTACTTAAGCAGGCTACTTGATAAAACATCTGTTTCACAAAAACCAAACATAAAACAAAGACAGATAAAGATTTGAATCTAATTACTGAACAGTTCAGCCCTCCAAATTAATAAAATAATTTATCAAGACTTCAAATTGACTTCACTAATTGACAAAATAAGGGTAAATGACGTCTGGATACTTAACCACGCCCCGGAAATGTACTTGAATGGTGAATTTAGGGTCATGAGGTGGTCCATCCTGACCGACGACAGCATATTCCAATCCCGGTTGAAGTTCATTGAGTACAGAAACAGGATTCCTCCGCTCGTGCACGTCGTCATTGAGAAACACCTTCTGTTTCTTTTGCATTTCTTTGCAAGCTCTTTGTAAACAACTCGCTGCTACTCGTTTCGTACGTTTCATGAAGCTTATAAACATATCACGCTGCCCTCCTACCACTCTTCTACTTTATATCTACAAATCAGTAAGACACTCGTCTGCTTCCTATCGGAGATGGTGTTCAAGTGCTGTCGAGCAGAATGTTGTTTACATAGATTGAAACCGCAAGGAATTTCCAAGACTGAGTCACCACCAAGAAAATATCAACAACCCGAGATGTGACTACTTTATAACTGAATGTCTGGCTGGAAGAATTCGATGACAACGTCTGATGAAACAGATTCGTTGCACAACGGCTTGAAACCGAAACCCCAGGTTAACGTACTGTAACAGTGCAACGGTAAACAGCCAATGGCAGGAATGGCATTTGGGTCAACGTTTCAGAAAGGAAAGTATGGGTGCATTTAAGAGATGCAATTTATTTTTCATTTTGATTTTCTTTTACTTGAAAAGTTTTTTTTTAAATTAATTTGTTTATAATTTTTGAAAAGGTTAATTTTGAATATGTAGACCGAGTTCAAATGAGAAGTCACTCAATTAATTGTTAAGCCAGGCTAATTATTAGTGAAATAATATATATATAAGTTGTAAAATATAATTTTTATAATTATACATTATTTTTTGTAGACTTCTCTGGAAATTTTCCTAAAGGTCAAATTTTCTTTTGAATGGCAAGGAGGAGATGAATTGCAACATATTTAAACACAACAAAATTAATTTTAAAAATTCTGTTATTTTTTTAATCTCAAAATAAACAATTGTTTTAATCCAAATCGTAACATGCTTTAACTAAGTGTATTAATTATTATTTATTTAATAATCCCCAGATGTCAGGATAAAAACAAGAAAATGTTGAAGCATGCAACATGTATTCATTTGTAAGAAAAAGTAAATTTAATTAAGCCTCACAAATAGTTACTTATTTGTTAATTATATTACGTCAATTTCATAATGGAAAAGCAAAAAAGTCATTATTGTAATATTTTAAAGCCCGGGCGGACCCCCAGGCATTTCCCCCTCCTCTCGGCGGCCCTGGTCTTAAGCCTAACATCGTTATCAGGGGTGCTCGAAAACAAAGACTTGTAAAGATTTGTGAAACTCTTGTAAAAAAATGTGTTTTCTCTGAAAACTTTGTTTTATTTTAAAGGAGACTCAGAGATTTTTTTTTCTCTAAGAAGAAGTAGAAGAAGAAGAAAAAAAAATAAGAAAAAGGACATGAGATTTTTTGAAACAAAAAGAGTCAAATAAAAAAAGTAAAAAATGCGTTGAATTAAATTTCAAGACACAATCGCCCCACGTGTGCAGCAGTGACACGAGCGAGGGATGAAGTCGAGAGGAGTGAAAAGTGAAAGATACAAACTCGTTGAAGCTCCATAAAACTACTAAGAAAATAAACAATCAAACAAACAAACAAACAAACAAACAAACAAACAAACAAACAAAACAAAAACTGACAAACATTTAAAGCCTTTTTAAGAATAAAACGCATTTAATTATTTTAATTGAAAGATAATAAATTCAATTAAGCCGAAGAATAAATTTCACTTTAAAAAAAAATCATTCCTAACGAGATCTTTCGCTCGATAATTATTTCATGGATTCGTTATTTTAAAATGTAGCGCTGCAAATTCACTTGATCGAATCCTACATTTGCCAGCGCCGGACTTAGGCAAGGTCGGCCTGCCACTGTACAGGGCCTCCACCAACCAGAAGAATCTTTCTTTTTTTGCTTGTCAGGCTGTCAGGGGGGTAGAGGCTGGCTTGTTGGCCTCCACCAACCGGACTGCACCTGGGCCTCCGTCTGGGTAAATCCGGCCCTGTTTTTTTTTTTACTACAAATAGTTATTATTTAGAATAAATAAATCACTAAATGCAACTGCGAGAAATGAAGAGAAATCGAATAAAACAAAACAATCACAATTGAGCAGAAATAAAGCAACAAAAAAAAATAATAACAACAATAAAATAAAAATAAAATAAAAATAAAATAACATAAAATAAAAATGAGACGAACAACAGGGAGATATGACGTCATATCTTCGGCCTCCGCCATGGCGGGGTCATTCTTCCGGAGAGGCGCTTGTCTCATCCGTGCATGTCCAAAGATCACGAATCGTCGATAACAATCAGCCGATGGAGCGCCTATCGACTCGGGATCGCAATTAGCATGAAGAATAACATGTCCGCAACAGACTCCAGCGCGACCGACGCTGCAGACGCCGCTGTGGTGATGGTGGTCGCTAGTTGATAGTGTTGAGAAAAAAAATTAGAATGTAAGACTAAAGAGGAAAAAACATTTTTTATAGATTCATAATTATTATTAGTAAATGATGAACTGTGTTTTATACATTATAGATTCATAATTTAGTAATAAGAATATTATATTTTATATTTTATAATATCAAGCTGCCTCAGGGGGTTCCAACTTGAACAGACAATTGTTGAATAATTCATTTGATCACCTTTAATCCAATAAGAACGAACTGTCGGCGTTATCTTTCCGTCCGTTAACAAAACACAAAACAAATTGACCCCATCACCAGCACCATCACCAGCACCATCATCGCCACCACCATCAGCATTATTATCACATCACCATCACCTATCACCTAATTACCCATCTATCGGCTACCACCTCAATCATTATCAATATCATCGTCAGTTATTACCATCAACATCATCGTCACCAATGCCCAATGCCGCCTCCGTCGTCATCGCCATCGTCATCGTCATCGTCGTCGTCGTCGTCATCGTCATCGTCATCGTCATCGTCATCGTCATCTCATCGTCATCTCATCATCATCGTCATCTCATCATCATCATCATCATCATCATCATCATCATCATCATCATCATCATCATCATCATCATCATCATCATCATCATCATCATCATCATCATCATCATCATCATCATCATCATCATC
>MPNW01000973.1:18448-34663 GCA_011800805.1 Hirudo medicinalis
TTGTCTCTGACCGCTATCTTGACTGAAGAAAATGAGCAGTGTGGACATTTGTAGCAAGTTCTATTTGAATTGTTGAATCGATGGTTCTTCGCGTGGGATCTGTACTGGTCCAATCCGTTGCTCTTGAAGGGACAATCTGGACAAGAATACTTGGATAGTCTAGAAATTATTCATAAAATATAAGCAATGTTTTTTTTTTATAATTTATAAAATTAATTCGAAACTTAAAGTAAACGTTATAGCTTAAAATTAATGTCACTCACTTATTTATTTCGCGAAAGGCTCTGAGTGTCCATTTGTTCTTAGCGCTACGATGTACGTTGGGAACGAGGTTGAGTGAATTTACAAGGTTATTGTCTTCAGGAACCATGCTTGTTCTATTTTCTTTGACCTCGTCTTTCAATACGTTGTCCTCTTTTGGTTCGTCTAAAGACTCGTCGATTGTAACCAAAAGCGTAGAATTTTGAATCAAGGCAGCGGCTTCGAGTCCGTCTGAATGATCTTCAAGTGACTCATCGCTGGCCGTCACCTCTCCTTGTGATTCGTTATGAGTAGAGATTGAAGGGGTCAAGTGGTCCTGTTCAATCGGTTGATTGATTTCAAAAGACTGGTTGATTACAATCGGATCGTCATCACCTTCCGTGCTGTGGTAGGAGGTCACGTGTGCTTTTATGATGTTCCTACCGTTTGAGGAAAAAGAGCAATATGGACATTTGTAGTTTTTCAACTCCTTGTGTCCTCGGATGTGTCTCTCCAAGTTGTGACGGAGCGATGTGCTGTAGATGCAGAAGGAGCACTTGAAGGACGTTTTCGAGCTTCCGCTATTTTTCCTCTTCACTTTTTTCACCACCTGAGCCTCTTCGTTTATTGGCACAGTTTTAGTTGGAATTTCCAAACCTCCATTAGCTTGTTGTTCGTTGTTGTTGTTTATCTCTTTTTTCGCCTTCTTCAAAGGTGGTTCCAACCGTCCAAGAGGTTCTTGTGCAGCAAGTTCTCGTTCCTCAGGTTCTTGTGACTCAGGTTCAGACTTCAGAGGTTTTTCCCTTTCGTCGGATGGCTTCGTGAAGCTGGCATTGGAAGCGTTGCAGTTGTTGGAATGTCTTCTGAGTGTTGAATTCGTATGAAAGAGTTGGCCGCATTTCGAGCACTTGTGAGTCTGACTGCTGAACTTCCAGTTGTACACGTCCTCGACGATTTTGTCCATGAATATCGTAAATATCGAAATGTTTACAGAGATGCAGAGTCGATGTAAATCTTTTTTTTTTTGTTACGAATAATTGCCTTGATATTTTGATCCGAGTTTGTCCATGGTGAAGATGGTGATGATGAAGATGGCGATAAACAAAACAATAAAAGAAACCGTGTTGTGTTGAATTATTAATTTCCACGGTTTATTTTATTACAATTTTAAAATTTAATTAAAAAGAAAACAAAGCTTAAATGTTTGTTCAGTTCATGCAAAATGTCATAAAAAGAAATTTACTTATTTCTAATTAATTGTAATTGCAGGTAATTTGTTTCGTATTATCTTCATCGCCGTCATCATGTTGTTGTTTTGTATCGCTATCGCCCGATACTGTTGGTTTCCAAATTGTAGCTAAGGTTTCGAAATTGAGGATGGGCAGGTCACTAATTGAAACAACGAGGGCTCGAGAGGTCAAAACATCACTCCATATTTAATTGACACAGGTCAACAAGTGATCTCTTTAAGTAAGTCTAACCTGCGTCGCTAAAGGCCTGAATTTGCCAAAACAGCCAATACAGTGCAAACATTTTTTGACAGGCGAAATTTCACAAGAAAAGGAAGATGAATTTCGGTGCTGGAATGAAGATAAACCTTGATTGGCTTCAAAAAAATGAATGGATTTATTTAAAAAATGAATGGTTTTATAAATTGAGGTGAATATTAGGACAAGAGAGTAATATGTAATTTAATCAGATGTAAAACTCCTGCTTACTAATGTGGACGTATATTTGGTTTTGACTGACCAAAGTAACAAAGAAGTACTACTTTAATTGTTATTAAATTATTGTAATATACAATGTAAATGAACTAATATGAATTAAATTTGTTGAATAAATTGTGAAAAGATTAATATCATAATGTCCACAACATGACTCATGGATTTGTGTCCGATGCTGCATGCCCTGCAATGATATCCTGTCCAGATGAAAGGTCAAGAGGACATGACCTGAAATTGTAAACCCCAGTGGCTCACAGGGATTATCGACATTTTTTTTTAGTAATAGAGTGGTGCGTAATTGTAACTGCCTACCAGAAGAAGTGGTGAGAGCACAAAACACTGTCATCTTTAAATTTCTTACAACTTTGGTTTGAGATAACTTTGATGGTCACAGAGTTTATGGCATTTGATCTTGTAATAATTAATAATAATAATAATAATATATCAACTGGTCCTAATGCAGTCAGTGTGCACATATTATGATAATAATTATCAGATAATAATTTGTCTTTTAATAAAATCTTTTGCATTGCATTGGAACTGCATTAACCACAAATGTAAAAAAAAATAATAGAAAAGATTATCTTCAGAATTTTCGACAGTTTCTTAATAAAAGCTTCAATCTTTAATATTTTTAATCCGCCGAAACACAATGGGAGGCGAAATTTAAATCCAAATGTATTGGTTGACGTCTACTTAATCCTTACTTAATCCTGAGCTTCAACTCGTTCAATTGATTGGTGACCGTCGGAAAATCCAGAATTATGAGTTGGTTCCATGAGCGATCAGCTCTGAGCTGAAGGTCTTATGTGGTTTTTCATCCAAAACAATTTGAGACATTTCCAATCAGTTTTGAAGTGCGTAAAGTACTTAAAATGCTAGCCTAAATTATCATATTTATAATATATTATTTTAATAATTAACTATGAGAGTAATGACATGTTATTTTTATCGCACGAATATTTCGAAGTGGGATAGAAATTTGTTAGAAATTGTTTCCGTTCTTCTCATTATTCTTAAAAATTCAGATGTTTTTTTTTTTAATAAAAGCATTTATTGCCTCTGGAATTTCCACAGCTTTCACTTTCAATAATAATCAGCCGCTTAGAATTATCGAAACAACATGTTGACAACAACAACAACTTAGATGCTTTTCTTGTTATATTTATGTCTAATTTCAATATTTAAAAAAAAAAAAAATACTCTAATCATGACGAAATTAATAATGTCTAACTATGACATAATTATATTAAAAATAATCTCACAAATCTCGAAAAATTGAATCTACAAGCACAAAAAAGTCGCTTAAAAACATGTCAGCTCAACACCTCAAACTCAGATCGCCTCGGGAGTAATTACGAATTTTTGGTGCTAAGAACCACCCCACCTCCTTGTCACGAACACAAGTAAGTACTTCTTTGTGCCTCAACTTGGTTTTTGTTGAAGTTTCCGGAGGCAATTCCGCGTTTTACATTTCAAAATGGACGTTTAATTTGTGTCTGAATAAGAGAAAATCAGAGAATATTTAAATTCAAAAATTAAGTTCTTATTATATTATTGAAAACAAAAATCGTCTGCCAGGCAATTAAATTTTTTGCGATGCAACGAAAAACAAGTTAAAAATGAGCTTCGAATTACAACAACCGTCTAAGATTGCAATTATAAAAAAAAATATTGAACTTTACGAGTGCATTCTGAAAAAATAAACTGATGAACTACGCCAATGCCTTTACAAAGGGCCTGCTCAGTCCTCAAAAACAAGGAGGTCTATAAAAGCACAACACTGGCAGACCAGCCTTACTATAGCGTGGTTCAACCAAGTCCTTCACATTCTGGCATGGTCTGGCCGATGTCTTCTGAAGAAAAAGTCAAGTCTCCAGATACAATTGTTGTATTCCCTGCTAAAGAAATGGTTAGATATTTGCTTGCTTGATTTTTAAATTTACTGTCTTAATGTTTTGTTTATTTTTTTAATTTAGCAGATTCACATTCAATTTACATTAATTTTCAGAATTTGTATCAATTTTCTTGTCAATCGTTTTAAGATTTCTGAAAATAAAACTTCGAACAAGAAGTATGCTATTGCTGCCGCTGCGGGCTTGTTGACCCTGGTGTTGGTCATCATAGCCATACTTGTTGGTCTCTACTTGTTCACGGATGCCTTCCACAAAGTTCTGAGTGTGAGTTCAGAATAAAACATTACTTTCACTCCGTGGGTATGAAGTTGATAATGGTTATGAAGTTGATAATGGTCATGAAGTTTTAGTTAAGTGATAAAATTGAACAATAATTCGGAAAGACCAGTTTACTAATTTTTTACTAAACTAAGTTTTTATACTTGGTATGTCATGTATTTTATCCAATTATTCAACAAAAATTCAAACTAGAAAATAAATAAGTAAAATAATAGATGCTAATTTGTAAAAAAAAAATGAAAACAAAATATTTTTAAATGTCCGTTAGGAAAACATCCAGACAGGTAAAGATTCGAGCCAAGACACGAAAGTTGATCTGACAAGCAACGTGGTCGAGTACAACGTACACTCTGGAGACACTGACGCTCAGATTGTGGACGACTACAATGCGGTACTCCAAAAAATCATCTCTCATTTAATTGCTAAATATTAAAACAATATTTATAATAATATTTATCTAATATTTTTCAACTATTATTATTATTATATTTATTATTAAAGGCCCCTCTTTGAAATCAAAATAACTGATTCAAATGTTCACAAAATAAATAATTATTTTGGAATCTTAACTAAACCTGACTTAACCGCATCGCTAATTCTGTCCACATTCCACAAACCTCATCCGGTAGTTAAGACAACTTAAGTTAAGGTAAATAATGGAAATTAATTTGAATTTCAATAATATTATTTAAATCGTTTAAATTGCTCTTTCAGTTCTTGACAGTGATCAAACTGGACTCCACCTGCTTTGTAACTGCACTCAATGCCTCAGAAAAGGTGGACTTGTCTAAGTTTGGAAGCAAACCGCTGGAGGTCTGAATGTCGGAATCAAAACAAATAAAAACAATATTTTGAAAAAGGCTCAAATAATCTTATTAAATTATTTTTAAATCAATCATCACCGGTATTAGTGCAATAATGTAGTTTATTATTTATTCGGATAATTACATTTTTGTAAATCATGAATTTCTTAGAATTTTGAAGTCAAGGAGACGATCAACCTTGTCCGCAGCAAGGTACCAATCCCTGACATCAGCTTCTTCAACAGCAAAGCACGCAGTCTTTGCAAGGGAGTTTCGACTTACTGGGCTTATCGAAGCTGCAGCAATAATAACGGTAAAATGGCTGTTATAAGTGAATGTATTTTGATAATTAATAGTCTATTAAAGGATGCCAATTATCAATAATCTATTTTATTTCCTTTTATTTATTTTATTTCGATTTATTTTTTTTTGTCGAGGCAGGAAATAATCTGGTGAAGAGGTCAGGCTTTGGTTGTTTCAAGGCTTGTCTCTTTGTTTGCGTTGAAATTTGCCCTTTCTACTAAAGACGTGGAATAAAACTTATCCAAACAATTGATTTTTTTTTTAAACTCACTCTTTTCAGAATTTGCACCTCACGAACACTCTAACAGGTTCTACTAACATGTTAATTATTAATTAGTAAATTGTTGAATAAACTTTATTGAGCATTGGATAATTTTCGAGTTTATTTTTCCCACAAAAACTCAACCACTCGGAAGAGAAATAGCAAAAAAAATTGAAAAATTTAAGTGAAACTTTGGAAAATGTGCGTTGCTGATTTCATTGAATGTATCAATCTATCAATCAATCTATAAATCTGATGCTTGTATCAATTTATCAATCAATTTATCAATCTGATGATTGTATCAATCTATCAATCTGATGACTGTGAATGTGATGTTTAACAATACAAATTTACCGCAACAGCGTAAAGAAGTTGATTTATTGTATAAAATAATAATTACATAATAATATTTACAAATATAATTATATTTATTTATCTATTGGGACGATTATTATTTGGAAAATTCATTTCTACATGGCAAAGTTCTGGCAACGTGTGCCCAAACAATGTTTCCAGGGTCCCTCTGGTGACTCAGAAACACCGCAACTACAAAGACACAAATCAATTATTTAAAATCAATCATACGCCTAATTTAATAATTGGTCTGAAAACCTAGCTCCACGTAGCAATGTTACACTGCAATCGATCTGCTTTTTTTTTCTGCAACGTGGTCTTCACTTTGTTCGACATCGTCTGTCATTCACGTATAAAGTTGCAGGCTTTCCTGGCAGATAGACACGTGCCTCTTTCTCTTGTCGTCTAGAAGCAACAATGTCGGAGCATAAGGACTGCCAATGCAAGGTGAGCAATCCGTTCGCCTACGTTTGAGGAATACCGATGGAAACGGAGTCGAACTTCGCAACCGAAGCGGGTAGGAGAGAAGGGAGAGAAGATTTGGCTATCCAAATG
Source organism: Hirudo medicinalis (assembly GCA_011800805.1). NCBI lineage: Eukaryota > Metazoa > Annelida > Clitellata > Hirudinida > Hirudinidae > Hirudo > Hirudo medicinalis. The sequence goes on from MPNW01000973.1 coordinate 24,885, forward strand.
TGGAAAATTAATTTTGATTGTAGTATCTCCAGTGTTTTTAAGGCTAATTACTCTCTGGTAAGAATGGTGATAATATTATTTACGATGAGAATTAATTGAGACATAAGCAGACGACAAGTTGGAAACTTCCTAAGAATTCAAAGTTGGCTCATTCCAACTTTCAAGGCATTTATTCGTAATCTTCTTGATTTTTAATTTAATAACGAAATAATTAACAGTAATTAACGATTTAAGAATTCTATATTCGTATAATTTTTTCTTTCAGAGTTATCCCAAGAAGGGCCTGAGAATGAGCATCGTAGTGGTGACCATCCTCCTCATGTTTGTGATTGGGGTCTTCTTCAACACGTGGGTCTACAAGAAGTCCATGGAGAGAGTTGTCGATGTTAGAATTTATAATTTATAATTTAGAGTTTATAATTATAATTATAATTATAATGAAATTATTTTCAATTCAACCGTAGATTGCCGTCAGGTCGAGGGAAGTGGCAAGTGCCCAATCCTCCAGCGATGGTGATGATGACGATGTCGTCGTTCGTTTCATTAGGGACAACCCCTCGGTAGGGACAGATAGATTTTATAGGTTTTTTTGTTCAATGTAATTTTAATTATTATTTCAATTAAATTATTCGTCAGCAGAATTTGATGGAGGCGTTTAAAGGATTTTGAAAACGAGCAAGATGATGATGATGATGATGATTGCGCTCGAGCANGCCATCACAACCATCATCATCATCATCGTCATCATCATCATCATCATCATCATCATTGTATTATTATTATTATTATTATTATTATTATTATTATTATTATTATTATTATTAATGTTGTTGTTGTTGTTATTATTATCATTATTGTTGTTGCTGTTGTTATTATTGTTTTGTTTTGTTTTTATTAGTTAAGTTATTTATCTTTGCCTCTTAACATCCTGTTTTGTCACAGACTCTGGAGGTTGTCAGCGTGAGGAACGAAAGTCACTTGTGCTTCGTGGCGTCAGTCATGGAGGTCCTGTCAGAGGCTTGTGAGTCTTTCGTGATGATTCATTTATGTGGCTCTCAGGTTTTCGAACGAGCTATGAAATCATTAAATTAGGTTCAACTTCTTTACTGGAATAGCTTTACGAATCGTGAGATGTCGATGATGATCATGATAATTATTATATAAATATAATAATGTAATTATAATATTATAATGTAATAATTATTTATATATATTTATATAATCATAATTTCAAAATTCTTTGTTCACAGAGCTCAGAAAACTGAGAGTGTGGTTATCACGAGCAGGTCGGCAGGTCAAACGCCGCTGTGCCTTTCCCAATTCTTCTCAGCATTTTGGAAAACATTTTTAAACATAGTTGTAGACATTTTGCAACTTTAAATTCTAAATTTTGGCAAAGTTGAAAAAACATTTCAAATTCACGTTGGACTTCTTTAAATTTAAAACTAAAATCTGACTTAGGAATCTACTTGCACCTGAAAATCAGAGTTAATACCAATTTCTCGATTCAATTTCCCCCCAAGCTAAGTTTAAATTCTAAAATTATAAATTTAAACTAAACTTCTAAAATTATAAATTTAAACTCTGATTCCTGATGAATACCTCCACACCTCACTTCAAATATCACTGCAATCACTTGCAATCCAAACTATCTTTTCAATTTTAAAAATGTTTTCTTTTAAATGTGACAATGTTCAACGTTAACGATACAGAGTTTGAACAGAGAGGCCTACGCTCAACAGAACTTCAAGACCCCTAAAATTATATTTAAATGCGTGAATAACCTGAACTAAGCCTCTTCCTGATTCACCTCAACACATGGTCGACGTCATCCGGATGTTATCTTCACGCATCACTGACGACATCGTCCTTTGGATGCTCAAAGGATTTCTCTTCTTGGAATCCCTCTGGATGGCAATTGTCTTTCTGAATCTGTGTTTGTGTTGTTGTAGTTTAATTTCATTTTGTTTTTATGTTTGTTTGTTTTTTATATTTACATTGCATTACATTTATATTATATTTTATTTATAATATATTATATTTATATTATATTGCATTTATATTATATTACATTTATATTATATTACATTTATATTATATTGCATTTATATTATATTATATTACATTTATATTATATTTATATTATATTATATTTATGCATGTGTTTCTCAGATTTAAATCAAAAGCCAACGTCAGGAAATACTTTTGTAAGTAAAAAAAAAACATTTCCAGTTGAATTGAGGTTAAAAATTGGATGAGAATGGACAACAGAATGGGGAAAGAATCCTCAAGCTTCACTGACCAGCGGCTGTTTGGATAAATTATGGTATTAATTCAATAATTTATTTATTATTATTATAAATTTATATTATGTTATATTTTATTTATTACTATGTTATTATTTTTATTTATTCTATTTTGGTTATTATTATCCTTAGAATTTTTTTAAATTTTTTATATTACTTAATATTTCATAGTTATTTGTTAATAGCGTAGGATGTCGATTATTTTATTCAACAAAAGTGATTATGTAATTAGGTTTTATATTAGGAGGTTAATATTATTTATAATAAATAATTAAATAATATTATTTATTATTATATTAATATGATTTTAAGTAAATAATCAATTAATATTATTTACAACATCATCAGACACATGCACGACGAATAACTTCATATTTTAACACAAATAAATACAAACAAATAAATATAATAATAATTCGAGTCTGTAATAAAGCACGATAACAAATATTCCGAAAATGCAACAATTTATGGCCATCTTGAAAGCAGCCGTGCAGTCAATTAAAGAGTTGATTATTCTCGAAATGCTGAGGAAAACATTCAAATTAATTCTATTTAATAACTTAAATTTATAAGCGACCAGGAAACTTAGTGGAGACCAAACAACAATGACAAATAATTTTAGATTAATTACAAATAAGTTTAGATAAATGACAAATAATTTTAGATAAATTATCAATTGTACTTAAAAATATTAATTCAATGCAATTATTCAAACTAAAAGACAAATATTCAATTGTCAACCAAAGTGACAATTAAGTGCATCATCCTCCTTCCAGATGATGGAACTGTTCACAGAAGAAGAAGGAGAAAAAGAGTAACAAGGAGTGGAAGAAGAAATTGAAAGAAGGGAAAAACAACAAAACATCAGCAGCCGTCAGCATCAAACGTCCGCTAATCCAAGCACGGGTTGTCATGGCAACGCCTGGCTTCCTCTCCATCCTCATCCCCGTCGTCTCTCCCTCATTTGCAATTCCGGAGTAGGAAATCAGCTGAGCGCACACACCGGGCCAGCCAGCCGGTCGGTCGGACATAAATCAACAAGCAGAGCCGGCTACCATACGACGACGACCACGACAAGTACGGTGCCAGCCGACGAAGACCGAGGCACCGACCATGCCAATCCAACGCATCTGGAACGCAGCTGGAATGCCGGTACGCCTCCCACACTCCGCTGGATAATTTAAAGCACTGAATGCTCGCGCTGAATGAGAAGGAGGGGAAGTTCTGTCGGGAAAAGGGGGTCTTCGATTTCGAAACGGAGATGAAGAGAAGTGGGTTGCTGTCGGTGCTCCCTTCTTGGAGGTTGATGTTGTCGCTGTCGTCGTCGTCGTCGTCGTCGTTGTCGTTGTTGTCGTTGTCGTTATTGTTGCTGTTGTTGTTGAGATTCTGAAGGAGGGTTGGAGAATTTATATCTTGAGGTTGGTGGTCCTTTCTTGTGACGTTTTGTAGTTTGTTTCGTTGCAAATGTTGAGAGATAGTTTTTGAGTCCACAGTAAAGTTACGATCTGGTGAATGCTGTTGAGCATAATTGTTTGATTATTAATTTTTATTATTATTGTTATTATTCACAATTTAACCTGATTGTTTATTCATAATATCAAATAACTGCTTGTCAATTAATAATAAATTTAACCCTTTAATTGCTTAATTGACGCGTCGAATCGACACCTCAACCCAGCATGCTAATCACAAGACTACAAGGTCCAAATTCTTAAAATAACAATTAAAAAAATCAAATTCATTATTTTGTCTGTTATTTTTAGAATTAAAAGATTAAGAGAAACATTTCCTGCAGACAAATAAATGTGAATAATTCGGCCACTGGTCAGCCGTATTGATTTTCATCAGATCGTTGAGTCCTTGATTCGTACGGACTTCATGATATTGTTGGAGATGAAGGATGAAGAATTCTGAATTATGAATTTACAAATGAATTTATTTGTAAATATTATTATTCAAGATGCATCAGTCCGCTGACGAATGTGCTGTTAAGGCTAAGCAAGGGTCTTGAAAATCTATTTTAAGAAATAATCACGTTAATGTTACCAAAAGACAAGGATTCCCAGATTTTTTTATATTTTTATTTTTTAAATAAATAACTTCAAGTCCAAAATTTCTTAGAAATCAATCTACCCAATGCAAACCTAACATTGTAGAATTCCGAAGTCACCATAGCTCCCAGCACAGCGGCATGACTCAGACGCTGATCCTGGTCACAATCCTCCTCATAACCCAAGTCACCGAACTAAAGCTCCTTTTCGAGACCCAGGTCAGTCAGCACCGCTTCTACTATGTCATCATGGCATCACTGATCACGTGCATAGCCATCGAGATTCTCATTGGCCTCGTCACCGTCTACGTCACTCAAAAGCGTTCGGATTTCTGGTCGAGAATGACTTCAGATTCGAAGGCAAAGAATCAGGATCCGAAAGCTGCCATTTACACCGGATGTCACGGGAAGAGTTCATCTGGTCGGAATTATTTCTCGAGATCATGTTTATTCTACTTTATGCTTAATTTATGTGAATCCAGATAAAAAAAAATTGATGAATTTTCATTATTATTTTTTAATTAATTAACAAAAGTAAAATTAAAAACTTTACCGAAAGGCTCCAATGTCAGGAATATCTTCTCGATAAGCGGCACTTGCAGCTACACAAGCCTCAACAGGCCGTCTCAGTATCTAGGCCAGGTCACTCAAGTGGTGACCTCTCAGATCCGGCCCAATTTGCCTTTCATCGATTCGCCAGGGACCTCGTGCTCCAGCGCCAGTCAGAAGTTAGCCACCATCCCCGAAGATTCTCCAAACAGCGCCAGCAAGGAGGAGGAAACTATCCGCGTTAAGGTCGAAGAAAACGAGGAGGAAGAGACCGAGTTCATCCACTACTCCTCCGGTCGTAATTGCTGTCTGACCAGGAAAGCCCCCTGTGATAAGGACCTGTTGAAGTCCTGGCACAACGTACACTTTTACCTGCTATACCTCATCATGGTACTCAACGTGTTCATCACTGCTTTCGGACTATCTGGAGAAAACCTAAGACTTCAGAGCGAGCAAAAGTGACTTGAAATTCAGAAGTTCATTCTTTTTTTTTTTTCCTCCAAGAGGCTTGATTATTCTTGGTGGGGACTCCGATCGATCGCCCCTGAATTGTAGCCACAGTGATGTGAATTTTGACCAGGGCCATGGTCCAATCTCCCATCCATCCTTAGCGTTGGTTGTGAACTTCTTTCTCGTCTACCCAAGTAGTCTGTGATTCTTATCATACGAGAGAGAAATCGTCTTAAAACAGCACAAAGAATGAAGAATTATTTTTAAAAAACAATTTAACGTTTTACGTTTCTCTAGGCGCCTTTGTAAATGTCATCCCAGCTCCGAAGCATTTCAATTTTTAGGAACTTGTAATACCACTTTCCTTTTCCTTTTCTTTTTTTTTTTGGCAGAACACTCCTCCAGGTTAGAATGTTGTGCTGATGACGTAGAATTTGTTCGGTATTTCTAACAGTTTTCGGTTCAAAGTCGATCTAGTCAGTCATCGTCTCGATGTTTACTGGATTTTTTCGACCTAAAAGTGATTTTTATGGCCCTATTCCTTCCAAATCATGATAAATATTTTATTTCTGTGCTAATTGACCACTACTCCAGCTTTAAAAAAACTCACTTAGATAGCTACAAATTGACCACATCTTGTATCACAAAGTGATGCATTTTAAGTACAAATAATCCATTTCTGAACGAACAAACTTCAAAGTACCTTGATTTCATGGGCTCTTATTTTGTATTCCAACATTTAGAAAACAAATTACATCCATCCATCAGTTTCACTGTGAAATAAAATTATCGAATGAACATCGTACAAGTACCTGCCAAACGATGGCACTAGGTTTGATGCGTTCACACAAAATCGACGGAATTCACGAACTTGACAAGTGACGAAGTTTCAAACATGATGAAGGTCGATACAAATACAAACAGCAGCAAAAACAAAACAAGGAAGGATGGCAAACAAAATGAAATCCGATAAACAACGTCGACATTCGGCATCCGCAATCAAATTGCTTTCAAAGGTTGAGCGTAAAATTTCAACACGAAACGCAGTAAAAAATCACAACTGATTTCGGACGACGAGATCGAGAGATGACGATCCGTTCGGATTTGCGCTTCCATTGAACTGAACGTCGTGTCGTCACGAGCGGTTAAAATGTCAACGCTGTCAAATATTCACATCGTTGGATATCGACAAACAAATGAATATGAATGAATTAATTACCTGAAATATTCATAAAGCACCATTGAAGCAGGCCATCAAAAGTTAATTAATTATTCACGAGGTCTGTGAAAAACCAACTCTCATTGGCTGGGTGGACGTGTGCAAGAGAGGAACAATCTATGACATCGAATATCAATTGCTCGATGACATGGGCAGCTGGACTGATGGATAGGAAGCTGTTTACCTAATTGTAATAAAATATTCATGGCGACGCTCGTCGGACGCGGCAGGCTCCCCCCTCGGGCTTTCCTCAGTAGAACCGGGGAAAGTGGACGACGAGAGAGCTCGGAGATTGTCGACAGAAGTAGAATTTGGCGTGCGGGTTTTCGTCGAGGACTTCAGAGACATTCGATGCCGGGGAAAGGAGCTTGTGTTCTGTCGGAGGGCAAGTTTTGGATGTCATTTTGGTGGCAAACTTGATGAAGATGATGATGATGATGAAGAAAAAAAAGAAGTTGGTGGTGGTTATGATGATGATGATGACGATGACGATGACGATGACGATGACGATGACGATGATGATGATGATTAAGGCTTACCAATGCTGCCTCCTTTTTCAAACAGTGAAGATGTGTAAGGGAAGCGTGGCTCCTCATATCTGCAAGATAACCTCAATGGTGAAGAGGATGATAAGGATAATTGTTAATAAATGTCGTGGCGATAACAGATGTCACGATCACAATAAATGTCACGATCGCGATTCTCTAGAATAAGAAGAACCTGTTGAACTTGCGGAGAATGTCACCGACCGTCATGTCGTTCGTTAGCTTAAGGCAGACTGAAGGAAAGTCTGGATGACAGGAGTGGATGAAGATCTAAAAAGAACATCAAAAACATCACAACAACACATGTCAACTGTGACGAGGTATTTGTGAGGTAAACTTCATAAAATGGAAACAAATTTGTCTTCAACAACTGGGCTTCAACAACTCAAATCAATGCTATTAAAAGATAAAACTAATTAATTAGATAACTAATAATAATAATAATAATAATAATAACATAAAATAAAATAATTGTTTATGAAAATTTGGCTTACATTTTCGAAAGTGTTTTCTGCGTGTCCGTTCGGTTGAGCTTTCCTGTCGGCAGACCTCTTCTTCTGATTGGTTGAAATTGGTCAAAGACAATTTAAAGTTTCATTAACGAAACTAATTTTAAAATAACATCGACATTTAATTAATAGTAATGCTCGAATAACTTAAAAGATTACTGATTGAATTAAACAGGCAAGCAGATGCCTAACCTGGTCGGAGTTCCCCTTCCTTTCTACAGATCTCTTTTTCTGAAAAGCAATTTAATCCATTCGTTATCATAATTACTTATTAATTACACCGATTCATTATCATATTTTACTGATTACTGTGAAATCGGTAAATTATGATTATTATTAATAATAATAATAATAATAGTTAATTTATAATGCACCATTTGCATAGCGTCAGAGGCGCCTACCTTATTACCACATTGCCACAAACTATTGATCAGATATTACAGCAAGTCCTTCGAATTTCAGTGATCCAACGTTACGTCGACGTCGCCTACTTACACTGCATCCTCAGATTTTCAAGTTGTTGTTTTTGTTTTCCGGTTTTTAACAGTTTCGAGCTTCCGACCAATGACATTCATTCGATCGCAGACACAGTCATCGACGACGGACATCCAAATATTGTTATTTGTAAACCATTACATTTCTCGACCAACAACGGACATAAAAATAAAACACCATCCAGACATTTGACATCCCCGATCGTGGATCAAGACAACCACAGGACATTATTATCATCACCTTCGTCGTCGTCATTATCATCATCATCACCGCCATTATTATCGTTATCTTTATATCCTATTGTATCATCATCGTCATTATTATTATTATCATCATCATCATTAACCTTCCACTTCTTCTCCTTCTCGATGTTCACCTGACGAATTTGATTCAAGAGCAACACTGGAACCTGTCAATGAAATCACCATTTCTTGAAATACAAGACGGTGATGTCGATAAATACACCATCGATGATGATGAAGATGATGATGATGATGTCGATAACGATAATGAAAACAACAACAACAACAACGACGATGACTCGAAAGATCGAATTGCTGAGCAAGTGACTTAATTCCAACTTGGTGCAAAGTCATCGTTCTCTTATCTTCATAGTAATTTTTTAAATATTTTTTTAAAACTTCTAATTCTGAGCAACGACCCGCAACAAAAACAAACCGTGCGAAAACGAGCGCTCGACTTCGCGACGAGAGCAAGACACCCCCTCGTGCTCGCGGAAATGTCGAGGACAGACTCGACGCAAGTTCGGGGAGGATTGAAAGACATTGGTAGGAATCAATTCAGTCCATTTCAATGCAACAATTGGATTTGAATTCTGTGAGCTCAGAAGCCAACAATAGGCACAATTCACCCGGTGAAGTCAGAGAAATTAGATCAATGGCACCGGCCAGGCCTCTGTAGACTGAAGTTCGACAAGCCGAAAGAAAGCTTTGGCAAACAACCTTAACCTTTCAAAGAGCAAATAGAAGAATTCTTTGAAATTGATAACAACAATAAAAAACAATAGCGATGATGATGATGATGATGATGATGATGATGATGATGATGATGATGATGATGATGACTCGAAAGATGGAATTGCTGAGCAAGCGACTTAATTACAACAGAAGGACGTGTTCGTAGGTTTTGACGGCTGGAGTTGGATTCAAGTCGGTCGTCGTCGACTCGGAATTTCGGTCGTCGCGACGACAAACGAAACTGCCACCGTCACCATCGTCGCCCGCCAAATGACAGCGGCGACCGGCCACCAACCGTCCAAATCTTCTCGAAGTTCTTGAGAAGGAAGTTGGTCACCCCGACAAACTTCCCCAGGCTGTCCAGTTCGGAGAGGTTGGAGCTGTTTCGAGTCTCCACGAACAGGAAGAGGCTCGGACCGATGGTCATGCTGATGTTGTCGAGGGTCATCTTGTTGCTCGAACTCTTCCGTCCGATCCTGTGCAGCAGGCCGAGCACCATCTGGAATGATGGCGATGGTTGAGGTGTTGGTGATGATGATGATGATGATGGTGATGATAATTAAATATAATAATAGAAGAATAATTGTTTAATTATTAATTGATTTTTACTGGTTATATTTATAATTATAATTTCATTTTTTAATTCATTAGTTTTTCTGTTTTTTTGGGTCTGCATTCG
>MPNW01000973.1:37273-61788 GCA_011800805.1 Hirudo medicinalis
TGATGATGATGATGATGATGATGATGATGATGATGATGATGATGATGATGATGATGATGATGATGATGATGATGATGATGATGATGATGATGATGATGACGACGACGACGACGACGACGACGATGATGATGATGATGACTATCACAAATAACAGCAGTAATGGTGACAGAAATTGTCGAGGTGAAAGGGGATGTGGTGTATGTCCATGATTGTGATGATGATCGTGGTCACGACGATGATTACTGTTACGATGATGATGAACAAAGCCGGTCGTGATGAAGATGAAGTCCTCCTCAAAAGACTAATGATGACAATGATAAACTTAGATAACACCGAAGGACCACAATGAACTCATCAGCTGCAGCCTCATTGCTATCTCAATCGTGATTGTTTTATCTCTGAGCTGTAATTAAATTATCTTCGAATGGTGAAATTCCTTTAAACTCTTGAAAATTCTCTTCAAACTGAATGTGCATGTCTTCGATCGCCGTGCATCGATCGCCGTGCATCGTGTGCATTAGTAACTTAACCACTTCGACATCATAATATAAACATCGTCACAGTCGTAGTCATCATTATCATCACCATCACCACCACCATCATCATCATAACCAGTTTCAGCAATATTGAACAATTATGAACTTCATGCCCTTTCATCTGCATTACAACCACATAACCAGGGTCACTAGGTTCATCACCACTAGCATTATCATCGGCATCGCTATCATCACCATCAACAAGCCATCGACATTGATGTCATCACCATCAGAAGCATCACCATCACCATCATCATCACCATCATCAACATCATCATCATCACCACCAGCACCATCAGCGGCATCACCATCATCATCATCACCATCATCAACATCATCATCATCATCATCATCATCACAGTCACAATAACTGTCATTTCTAAAAATAAACCCACCTGCAGTGTGGCCCTGTTGACGTCCGGCAGGAGGCAGAGTAGCGTCTGGTAGGCGTGCAGCTTCACCGTCTGCTCGGTTATCGCTGGAAATTAAGTTCTTTGGGTGATTCAGTCATGCTTTCTTGGGAAATTAATTCAATCGAGCAATAAAATAAGCAGTGGTGAGATGAGAGAAGTGGTGGAGATGCTCTCGAAGTAGTCGAAGGAAGACTCAAGAGACCAGAACCATTGAGAAATGACGCTTCTCAGAATNGTGAGTGAGTGAGTGAGTGAGTGAGTGAGTGAGTGAGTGAGTGAGTGAGTGAGTGAGTGAGTGAGTGAGTGAGTGAGTGAGTGAGTGAGTGAGTGAGTGACTGAGTGACTGAGTGAGTGACTGAGTGAGTGAGTGACTGATTGATCAGCTGCTGCCCACCACTAACCTTGATCCTTGTCAAGGATCCAGACACCCTCATAATGCCTTCCTCCTCCAGATGGTTTTCGAGCAACGAGACCAACTGAAGGAAACAAATGTTTATTGTTAATAAATTTCACCTTGACATGTTTTTGGTTGGAAAGCAAAAAAAAAGTTCACTCCTCAGTAGATCATCTGTTGCATAATGTGACCAATAAAATTTTGTCAGCTTTCCGGGTTAGGGATAAGATCAGGAGTTGGTGTACTGGCAGCAACTTTTGCCCCCTCCCCCTCCCAAGTTGGCTCTGCCCATCACTTGGCCAACATCGATGAAGACAAGTTTCAAAAGCACATATGCTCACTTCACGATAACAACTGATGAGTCATCGCACTTAATTACAATTGCCTTCATGATTTAGAAAAATATAGCAAAGTAAAATCACATTCCCAGTGACCTCTTGACCTCAAGAACTCCCCAAAATCCTCACCGTTGAGACAAAGAAGGGTACTCTGGTGCTCGGGTTCTTCTTGAGATCCCTGTCGAGTAGGGTCTGAAGAGAAACCCCAAACACTCCAACTTCTGCAATTGTTTTCATTGCAAGTGCAATCTTGTTTACGATATTAAATTGTTTCAAATTGTCCGAATTATTTCCAATAAGTGGCCCAAAATATTAAATTTGCAAATTTTTCTAAAAAGAATTCGTCAGAAGATGAAAAAACAAACACTTGTGCTTAGTCGAACATACTGCACTTCACGAACCAATCGACTTTGAATTTTTATTTGAACACTCATCTGAATCGTTCCCCTCAAAACAAATCACCTTTTGGCTTCCTCTTGCTCTGCAACCTGGAGATCTTCAGTCCTCCGTTCTGGCGGAAAATCGTGAGGACTTCGGTCTGAGCGATGCCCGTCAGGATCACGAGGTCGTTCGGTCCCAAGTGTTGCACGAGGCATGGACCGACCACCCCTTCTCCGTCCCCGTGGTCTAAGCTCGAGGATCTGGTGGTCAGGTTCTGCACGGAGATGGCAAGAGTCACGGTAACGGTAATGATGATGATAATGACAATAACAACAATTTTTTATGACTACTTCTTTAACAATTAAGACTCACTTTAATTAATTATTCAGTTCTTAATTTAATTTCTTTCACTTCTTTATTATTATTATTATTATTATTCCTTAAATCACACTCGAGGGAAACATTTGAAATGTTTTCCAATCTTAGAATCTCAGGACGTTTTGAAATTGAAATTTTGAGGCAAACTGAGAGGAAGTTGTTTTGAGCTTATTTTAGGCTCCATTGAGCCACTCATCAGCTATCAATGGTTGCAGTGATGATGATGATGATGACGATGACGATGACGATGGTGATGATGATGATGATGACGATGACGATGACGATGGTGATGATGATGATGATGACGATGGTGATGATGATGATGAAGTCCATAATGACAATGAAGGTGATTTAGCATCTTTATAACTATAATGAGGAGTAATAATAATAATATCAATAATAATACTAATAAAAATAATAATGACATAATAATAATGATAATAATAATAACCAAAATAATAAGGAACAGATGGAACCTTGCATGGATAGGTTATTAAAAAAATTGCTCTCAAAAGATAATTATTCATAATTTGCCTGATTTTATTCAATTTATAGAAGGATAATGATTTTCATGCAAACAAGATTTTCAAAAATCTCAGAGACCTGTCTTCTGTGGTCACTTCTTTTGGAATTCTTCCCTGTTGGACATAGTAAACAAGTTAGCATTACTATTATGATTATTATGTATAATGTTTAATTTTATTTGTAAATAAGATTTAAATAAATAATATTAAGAACGTTAATATCATTATTAATGGATAGAGCAAGAATTGATAGCAAAAAATATTGCAGTGACGACAACCAAAAACTATATAAATAATAAAAATATATATATATATAAAAAATAGCTCCGCTATATAAATTTGTGAACAATTTGACAAAGAATGAGTTAGAGATCAAAATGACATCCACTATTACTCAAGATGTCATTGTCGCCGTCATCCTTCGGAACATTCAAATGCTTGGTCCCCTTAATCTGTCAAGACAATCAGGTCAATGTAACCTATAAACTACTGAGACCAATTGTGTATCAAAATCATCTTTAAACTATGCTTATTATTGTTACTACTGCTATTATTAATATTATATTATTTTTATTATTGTTATATTATTATTATAGTTATTTCATTTTCTACTATTATAATACTATTATTATTATTATTATTATTATTATTATTAAATTGAATTAGCTCATTTTTAAATTCATATTTATTACTCCATTAACAGGGAATCCATAATTATTTCATCGATGATAAATAAGTGGAATTTGATCTGCTTTAAATGTCGTGTCAGTCATCGGGAAACCATCGAGGATTTACGAGTGCTTTTCATAAGCTTCGGAGACTGAGACACCAACACGAGTGAATTCTTAGTGATGAGTGAATTGGCAGCTCAGGCAAGAAGGTTCTAACTGATGCGATGCTTACTCATCATTCAAATTAGCACTCAGTAACACGGTCAATCGACCATTCATCAAACATTCGTTACGTTATTCTTGCCAACGCTGCCCAGGGTTTGAGGTTCTATGAACAGACTCCTGACATCCGCTCTTGCGACTTTGTTCTTCTTCAACAAAGTCTCCGAGAAGATCTTGAACGTTGCTTTTTGTCCGTCGGTGAAGACGGACTGGATGATTTCATCCAGCCATTGGTCGCTGACCTCCTCGTCGTCGTCAGTCGCTAACCCCTTGGCTTGCTCTGGGATGGGGGAAGAATTAAACATTTCTTAGTAAATTATGGAACTTTCCTAATTGAAGGAATTATCACTAAAGATCACTAAAGGTTTATCTTTATCTTCAATGTATGAAGTGAATGGTTTAAACTGAAACTTTCTGGATTTGAATAATTGTTTCAAAATTAATTTTAAGATTAGGCAGATGTATGGCATGAACAAATTCTGCAAACTCACTTAAAGTTCCTTTCAATGTCTCGATGTAATTCTGGCTTCTATCAACATCTGTGAAAGTGGAGTAATGTTAAATTATATACATTCAGAATGAATATGAATTGAAATGAAATTAGTTAAACTCACATTTGAATTATTTTAGAAACATCAGCATTAGAAGTATCAGTTACAAAAAAAAACAATTCACAAGACATATAAATAATAAAATTACCATCTTCTTCTACTGGGAAATAAGGTACATCCATCTTCTAAACTTTATCTAAAACTGCTAACTAAACTCTTTACAAATCTCTTTGTTACTCTAAAAAAAATCTTCAACATCGAGAACTTCCTACAACTAACACTTTAGCAGATTCCGTTCCTTTTATTGTAGGACCAAGTACAACGATGACTAAACAACTACAAACTTCAACAAAACTACAGCGCTGCTTGTTCCTTTTTTTTACGTAAACAAATAAAATATCCTAGAAATCGTAATATTTATTAGCATGGAAGTTTTTCAATTAGTTAGCAACTGATCTTAGCCGATCAACTTCTTAAGGTCCACACCCCAACACTGCTAACGCCTTGATATTGTCAAAGCAACAGCAATGGCCTGCCTCAAGCCAAGCATTTTTAGAACTTCTGAATTTCACAGTGGATTTACTGTTTTTAGTATTAGTCGCATGTGTAGAATTTAATTCAATGTGATATTATTCAATCCTGAGCCATGATTTGTAAACCTCTTTTGTACCACGGCATGCATTCCTCTTCATGGTTAGCAAAGGTATGTATGAGCTTTCACGTAGTTTTTACAACACCAACGGGTTTTTCTTGTAAGTGCATTTTACATTAATAATGCCTTCCTCAATTCAACTCAATCTTATTCGTCGTCTGGAGATTTTCTTTTTTTCTGGTTATTTTATTACATTCTTAGTTTAGCTTTCTTTTCACACACCAGGCGACTCTAGCGAATAGGATGTACACAGATGTTCATTAAGAAATCAACCTAATATTCGCACGACCCCCAGCTCTCTTAGCTCAATTATATTTCTATGACTAATTCCTATTTACGTAGTTATTAATATTATTATTTTATTATTATTAACAGTTAGGGTCCTCGACTATCCCACAGCAATAGTCTCCCAAACTCAATTTCAAAATTCCAATGTAAGGCACTGTTTTTGAGAACAAAAATTTTAGTTTCAACGAAGCCATGTTTTGGTCGATTTATGAACTTATTTAATTCAGGATTCATGTAAGGAAATGAATAATGAATGTTAATAATGATAACATTAGTAGGAATAACATTAGCGATGTATCAAGCCGCGAAGTGACAAACATTCGCCCGAAAATACGCACTTAAAACTGTCATGTTCTTAAAAGCCTCAAACGACGGAATGAACGAACGAACGAACGGATAAATGAATGAATGAGGGATCGATCCTCCGAAAATCTTAACGCGCGCCTCTTAATTCTCTGTACATGGCTTGGAAGACTGTTGATCATGTTGTAATGGAAGCGGCAGCGCCTAGAACATAAACTTCATCTAGGATGTAGACTAGAAACGATTTACAAGTGGACGACGCATTATATACGTTGGACAGGGTGTTCAGGGGCTGCAGGGCTGGCCCCAAATGTCCCACCGCGATGAAAAAGAGCAAAACAAAGATTTAAAGGGAGCCTTCATACACGCTTACTTAATACTGACTGAGTGTAAAGACCAAAGACTTCATCAAAAAAAAAAAACAGAAGAAGTTAGCAAAAACTAACAGCATTAAAATATGGATGGATGGATGGATGGATGTATGGAAATGCATACAAAAAGAAGTTTGGTTGCATCCTGGTGACTGCAAGGTCTACAAAGTAAAGACGAGATAAGGCAACAGAGATGCAAGAGGAACCAAAAAAAGAAGGGAGAAAGTGGAAAATATTGCACCAAGGAGAGCTCAATCAGGCTAACAAGGAAAAGAGTAATGTGTAAAAAGTTGCTGGTCGTACGCGCTAATCGCGCCACTAGTTAACGCTAGTATCAATCAATCAATATAATATAATTAATTATAATACGTTAATGATTATTATTTTTTCATTTCCAATTACAACATTAACTCTAAAGTGTAACCAACCGCAAAAATCAATTTGAAAAGGCGAGTAATACTGCAACTGACTGAACATAACGCCCATTAGCAATCAAATAAGCTGTCAATCCATGAAGCTGATGAAGCAGACGATGTGGTGATTTCACTCACTCTATCGAAATGAGGTGAGATATACTTAATACTGGGAGCAGACCGACAACAACATTGCAAAGAATTGTGAACAAACAACAGCACAAATAATGACGGAAATATTTTTAAGTAGTAATACTGATAACAGTAATTATAGCAATAATAATAATAATAATAATAATAATAATAATAATAATAATAATAATAACAATATTAATGATGAATATGATGATGATGATAATAATAGCAACACAATAATTATTATTGTGGCAATAATTTTAATGATAACAACAACTATAATATTAACGATGACGAGGATGTTGATGACGACGACGATGAAGATGATGACGATGATAAGAATCAAAGCGATCATTGTAACTAATGGGATATTCCATTCAGTAGGCGCTAATTATCCGTATCTAATTATTCGTTACAATCGTCTGTCGTTACGCGCCATTATCTCCGCGTGTGCTCGTGTGCTAGTGTGTGCGCTAGTGTGTGTGCTAGTGTGTGTGCTCGTTCTCTATGTTTTATGTTGGCAGAAAATGTGTTGTAATATTTTTTGTTTTGTTTTGAATATACGAATATATCATGATGACATTTTATGAGTATTGATGATGATGATGATGATGATGATGATGATAATAATAATAATAATAAAAACAGTAACTATTATTTGCCTTATAAATATTATTTACATTGATTGTATTAATATGTATTATTGAATATTGATAATACCGTTATTAACATTATCATTATTATTATTATTATTATTATTATTATTATTATTATTATTATTATTAGTGTTAAATTATCATAACCATAATTCCACGCACTAGATCACAATCATTCACTCACGTGAATGGTGCATTGCATTGCGAGCAATTGCAACACGGGTCAGGTGCATTGGCAATGCACGCATCGATATATCGATGTATCGATGTATCGATACTAAGTGGATATCGGAATACACCTTTGTGGTTGTTGCTGTTGCTGTTGGTTTTGTTATTCTTAGCACATTTTCAGCTGTTTGTCTAACCTCTCCTGTCGACATATCGGTGTCCGATAAATATCGCATTGAAGTCGATATTATCGGACTCACGGCATGTTAGGAATTCATCGTGCATTCAATTCACCGCGTGCATTTGCCAGGCGAATTGTCCTTTGTTTGTGTCGGTTGTTTGTAACGATATTAATACTACTACTACTACTACTACTACCACTAATAATAGTAATAATAATAATCATCATCATCGTGATGATAATAATAATAATAGTAATGATGATGATGATGATGATAATAATAATATTAATAATAAAGTGGTGACTGTACGATTAAGTTGTTGGTACTATCAACAACTACAACAACAACAACAACAACAACAACAACAACGATGATGATGGTGATGATGACGATGATGAGAGAAATGAGAATCATTAGCGATAATGAAGTTAAGAAAAGTATTACTCGACCTCTTTAATCACTTGAGTACTTCATTGTTGCATACGTTTGATACAAGGTGATGTGTGTAACGAATAGTAACAGTAATAACACCATCATAATAGCATCATCATCATCATCACCATCATCATCGCCATCATCATCGCCATCATCATCATCATCACCATCATCAAACCACTTATGACAGCATAAGTCAGTATTCCACTTTTTGTCCCTGGTTCTTTGCTTCTCCGTTCATTGAGAACGACGACGACGATGATGATGACAATGATGATGATGATGAATTGAACTGAAGAGAGATGGTCACCTGGAAGAAGAGAGAGGAAGCAGTGCGCTGCGGTGACTCGTTTAAGAGCTGAGGGCGACCACCCCGCCTGAGGTCTTGTTTTATTGATCTTCTCCTGGAACTGGAGGAGGAGGGAGAGGAGGAGGAGGAGGAGGGAGAGATCACTCCGTCTGGAGAGTGTCGTGAGATGTCCAGGGACTGGTGAGAGGGAAGGAGTGCTTGTGGTGAACGGCGGATGATGATGATGATGGCGATGATGATGACGGCGATGATGATGGCAATGATGAATATGATGAGGATGAGGATGAGGAGGAAGAGGACGACGACGACGACAATGATAATGATGAAAGTTTCTAAAAATAGATCCTCTACTAAAAATAAATAGGTCAGGAAATTAAATATTTACCACTTGGGCGGAGACTCAATTGACAACCGACGATACGACTGGCTGCTATAATTGAGCGCATTCCAGGAGTGTCCGGAATTTGGAGGATAGGAATGGTTGAATGAATGGAAAAGTGCTTGTGTGAGGTGGAATGGGTACTGGAATGCAACCACCACTACACTGGACACCCAGGACACACCTGGACACTGTGTTCATCCATCTTCGTCGTCATAGTAGCCATCATCGCCATCGTCGTCATCATCGTCATCGTCGTCATCATCATCATCATCGTCGTCGTCGTCTTCATCATCATCGTCATCATCATCGACAGACATTTTTCCTCGAGGAAACTTGGTGTCGTTGAAATTAAAACATGAAAAATATTTTAAGAAATATTTAAAGAAATATTGTATAAGAAATATTTTAAGAAATATTGTATAAGAAAACAAGAGTTTAAGGAGATGTCAAAAGGTTCGATGACGAGGAGATGAGAGGCAAGCTTCAAAAATGATCGTCGTGCACACTCACATAGACACGCACACCCACACATACACTCACGCATACTCGCGCACACACACACACACACACACTCACGCACATACTCACGCACATACACTCATGCACGCACACGCACACATACACACACGTACACAAGACGACACGAGCATTTGATTTTGTTTGCCGAGAATAAACCTGGTTCCATGTTGAAGTATTAAAACACACATCCCCGTCGGGAGGACCACTGCCTCTTAGACGATGATGATAGTGATCATGATCATGATGGTGGTTATGATGACGATGAATATAGTGATGCTGATGGTGATGTTGTTGATGACTTTCGATGACGATGATGGTGGTGGTGGTGATGATGTTGATGATGATAAATGATGACTATGATGATTTTCTATGATGATGATGACGACGATATTGGTGACTACGATGGTGATGCTGATGGTGATGTTGTTGATGACGACGATGACTTTCGATAATAGTGGTGGTTAGTGATGACTATGATGATAATAAGATGACTACATCGATCGCCAACGAATAGAATCAAAAAAACATGGCGACAGATTCTATTTGTTGTTATAGTTGATTCAAGAAGGTTCGATACGAAAGCGAGTCTCTTTGTGAGCAAGAGGATTGTGATGATGATCATGATATTGATGACGACGATGATGCTGATGACGATGCTGACAATGGCGGTGATATTGACGATGATGATGATGACGATGGTGATGATGATGATGATGACGATAGCGATGCTGATGATGACGATGATAATGATGCTGATGATGATGACGATGGTGATGCTGCTGATGATGATGACGATGGTGATGATGATGATGACGATGGTGATGCTGCTGATGATGATGACGATGGTGATGCTGCTGATGATGATGACGATGGTGATGCTGATGATGATGGTGACGATGACGATGATAATGATGCTGATGATGACGACGATGGTGATGCTGATGATGACGACATCAACAATAAGAATGTCATTACAAGTCACAGCCCGCGTTACTACAAGGCTGCAAAGAGATCGATTGACGCCGAAACAGTTGTCTTCAGTAAATTATAGCAATAATTATTGTCATAATTAAAGTCATTAAAAAAATTATTATTCATTTAATATTCTTTATGATTGGTTATGTAATAAGGTAAACACTTCATAATTCTGATTTAATTATGATTAATTAGGATTATTTATTAATCACGTATTATTGTGAATTAATTGTTCAATAATATTCGTCGTTATTATTGTTATTGGTTAAAATTAAACTTTAAAACATAATGAAANACAAATAATGACGGAAATATTTTTAAGTAGTAATACTGATAACAGTAATTATAGCAATAATAATAATAATAATAATAATAATAATAATAATAATAATAATAATAATAATAACAATAATAATAATAATAACAACAATAATAATAATAACTACAGCAACAATAATAATGACAACAATAGTAATAACCTGAATAACGGTTTAAGACAATCAGTTGGAAGAATGCCAGAGTCCGTCGAACAACATCATCATCAACAACAACATCAACATCAACAACAGCCAGGAAAACCCCGAACATTTGCGAATAAACCAGAAAACAAGAGGGTCCCACAGCTGGTCATAATGAAAGCCAGCAACAAAGCTACCAAAGGAGCACGTGGATTGCACAGATGGCTCGCGTTGCGCGCTACAAAAATACTGCGCCAAATCCAGAAACAGAAAAACGCGCGCTTAGACTTTCCTGACCGAACGGTAATGTCCCAAAACAAGAAAAGAAGCAAAAATCAAAACGCAATAGTAATAATAATAATAATGATAATAATAATAATAATAATAAATGATGATGATGATAACAATAACAATGATAATGATAATAAAAATAAAAATAATAACAATAATAATAACAACGACAATTAATACTTCCACGGCATTATAATACTTCCAGAACTCGACGAAGGACTTCAGCAGTAAACAAGGGAACACGAGTTTATTATGGAAATTGAGCAGCAAGGAGGTGAAACTCGAAAAAGTCGATCAGAAGAAATTTACAAAAAAATCCCCTCGGTGAACAAAAACCGCTCGGAGACAAAAAAAAACAAGCGCCGGTCCCTCGGGGCCAGGGAGGATTCACGGCTTCCTCTGGCAGGCCGGCCTGGAAACGCCACGGCAATTCTGGAATTGTTTCTTGAGGTGCTGGCTGAAGGAGCCCGAGTGAGTGAAGGTTTTGAGACATATCGGACAGACGTACGGCCTCTCGCCGCTGTGTAGCCGAAGATGTTCGGTCAGGTGGTGTTTGTGCTTGAAGGCCTTGTCGCAGGTGTCGCAGGCGAACGGTCTCACACCTGTAGGTTTTCAATGGTGGCATTGAGAGGTCGATCGATCGATCATCGAGTAAGTCGTAATGGCCTCGAAGTGATTGGTTTAATAATCGTGAACTAACGAGACGAGCTCCAACGATGAGACCCTCATTCACCTGAATGTTCGTACTTGTGACGAGCCAGAGAACTCTGCTTGCTGAACTTTTTGTTGCACTGGTTGCAGGCAAATATGTGAGTCAGGTGGCGCACCTTCAAGTTGACTCCCGGCATTGCAAGTTGCTTGCGAAGATCGAGCTTCGAGAGGAACGTCCGGGCAGTTTCCATAGGTAGACGAATGCTATTGGCTTCCTGTACAGGTAATATTCCAACGTTAAGAAATGACCAAATATATTTTTTTATCTGGAGGATGTTCGCAAGTTGTAAAATAAATTACGAAAATGTACGGCAAGTAAACGGTCCGACCTCTGTCGTGGACGGCAAGTTGTTGGCGACGATGGGCACGGGAGACGGGGCCTCGGTTTTGATTTCTATGATCGTCAGTTTCGGAGTGTCGCAGGCACCTTCGCGAGGGGTCTCTGAACACTGAGAAGCATCGCTCCTCAGGGAAAGGTTCAGAGCCTCTCTGTCGGTGCCCTTCATCGAAAGGTCTAACGGTTCTTCTTGAACGGAGCCCTCCGACCGTTCGATTTTTAACCGGATCGTCGGCAAGTCTTCTCCTGACCTGTCCTTCGTCGAATCCTCCTCGAGGTCATTTCTCGGGTTGGATTCCGAGCGGGCGTCCTCGACGTTTTTGAGAGTCTGTAGGAGGTCGTGCAGGTTCATGTTCTGCATGTTCTCACGGTACAAAACCCTCGCCTTTCTCTTGTTTCTTGCCCTCATGTTCTGGAACCATATTTGGAGGACTTTCCTCGAGTAAGGCATCTGGAGCATGATTTCATCCAGTTCCTCCTTTGAAGGGTGAGCATTTTTGTCGTAGAGCTTCTTGAGGAGCTCCCTGTGCTTCGGAGTGATCTGCGACCTCATGCGCGTCGTCTGCACGGCCGCGTCTTCGTCTGTCGTCTCGGACTCCAGGGAAGCATTGACGGCAGGAGAAGCCGGCTCGTCGTTGACGGGAGTGCTCGTCGTGAACCTGTCCTTCATCATTTCTTCTTTTCGCCTTTGCTCTGCCACCGCAGCCAGAACGTCGAGGTTCCCGTCCAGGATTCCCGATGCTGTCGGCGGACAATTCTTCTGGGCAGCCTTTGGAATGATAAGATTTTCCACCTCCTTGTCGCATCGGGGTTCTGCCTTGCAAATCGGAATAGCCTCAGACTTTGGAGCTGTTTGTGGAGTTTGACCAAGGGAAACTGTCCCAGTTTGAAGTTGAGCAGACATGAATGGCTGGATGAAGAGCTGCGGATTGTTGATGAGAATCCGAGGTTTTTGGATGCGGACCACTCTCGTCGGCAGGCAACCGATCCTGGTTCCAATTTCTGGCAGAGGCGGAGTCGGTCTCGAGAGCGTCACGATTTGTCTGTTCGGAGCTGTGACGAAACCCCGCACATTCGGAGGCCCGAGGGGATTGGGCTGAACACTCAGTAAGTGATTGACAGAATTCAGGTCGCCGACAGTGCCATTGGTTGCATTGATGGCAAAGGTGGTGGTCTTGTCACGGGCAGTGATCCTTCTTCTCCGAGATCCACCATAGTGATGAGAAAAGCATTTCTTGGAACTCATGTGACTACTGTAGGAGCCCGAATGGCTGAACTTCTTCCCGCAGTTTTTGCACTGGTAGGGCTTCTCCCCAGAGTGAATCCTGGCATGCTCCTTGAGGTGGTGCTTGTACTTGAAGGCCTTCTTGCACTCGCAGCAGAAGTGCTTTCTGGTCTCTTCCTGGTGACTGAGGGTTGAAAATAACCCAAAACCAAAAATATTTATTCTTGTTTATAAATTGTAAAAATAAAAGGTAACTGTTGAATTTAAAATGTACGAATAATAACCCTCAATAATAATAATAATCTGAAAAATAGATCTCATTTAAAGATACTCACCACAACATGTGACGCTGGAGTTTGGTCATGTTTGCATAGGACTTTGAGCAGATCATGCAGGTAGGAGAGTCGGGAGAGGATGCAGAGGGGGAGGACTGCGGAGGCGTGAGGGGAAGCTCGAGAGTCTTCGGGGGAGTCCTGGCAATGTGCACCATCTGGAGGTGGCGAACCAGTTGATCTTCGGCGAACTTACCGTCGCAATAGTTGCACTGGAGTAGGCCGGATTTGAGCTGCTTGATGATGAAGACGTCTTTTTCCGGTCGTGCGGAGACCGGGGCGATGCCGGACATTGTGTTTTGTAAGGCACTGAATCGGTCGGAGTTTCCTGCATCAGTGTTTGTGGAGAGATTCGAGATTTGTTGATCTGCAAGAGATACCGAACGTTTAATGTAACATGTCTGTAACTGTATCTATTGAATGAATCTATTCACTACTAAATCGCCAATCGAGTATATTAATAAAAGAATGTCGATCTTGAATGAATCTACGACACCATCCCGACGGGCAGTTCTCATCCTCCGACGATAATAAAATCCGAATAAATAACCTAGAGCACGGAAAATCCTCGGTCAAGGAAAAATAACAACAATTGTCCGAGCACCCGCAGAGAATTTTAATCCCCGACAAAGCACGAAGCAATTCCACGGAATTGATTCATCATTCAAACCCCCAGTGACAAAGCTATCTGTGCAGTGCAGTGGAGAACGATGCCCGGACACTGAGACAAAGACGTGGACATCTTCGCAGATGCACGCAGAGGCAAGGAAAGCTCCACACGTGATTGTGTCTAATTCAATTCTGACAGTTCCATTGAGTGTCCGAGCACGAAGAGAGAGTGAAGGACAGAGATCGGGGAAAACTTCGTCTTCATTTTAGAGTCGCACTTTCAATTCGCTTCTGGCGACGGCCCGAGCTTACGAGGCTTCGCAGTAAAATTCATGCATCGAGGGGCAAAAAAAATTACTATTGCAATTGCAAGGGTGACAGCTCTGCGATCACATTGTAAAACTAAACGAAACCAGCTCCAAATGCAGGAAGTTATACGATAAACAAGCTACTACAATGAGCTAAAGAGTTCCGTCCGAACGGGGATGACTGAGACGACGATGTCGATCATGGCACAAACTGATCAAAGATTCAGAGGAGGCATAGAAAACTCGACACCGGCATCTCCTGAGGAAAGCATGGAAAAAGATGCCAGCTCAATACTCTGTGGTGGATGGAAGAAAATTGCATTTTTGCGCAAACAGTGTTACAGCAGCGGCCAAGCTGGCCCAACTTGTTTGCATAATCGAATGCACAGAACACGGTAAACAACAATTGCTGGCCCACAAATTCATTGAGAAAGAGATTACTAATGTAATAATTGCATTTGTGGAAATGCTCATGTTCTCGTGTGGTTTGTACCTGTTAAAGTTAGTTAACTGCGCAGTTTAACGTGGAGAGTGCTTCTTCAAGGTATCCAGTTACATTCATCACCACCTCCCCAACTGGAGTTATTCAGCATCTCTCGAGTGTGCCTTTTCCATTATTACTTTCCGGCTGGAGCGCAACCTTCCATGGAGAAGATACGTTACAAGGTGACATCCCTATGATGGCCTACGTCTTTACCATCAGCAGCTCCGAGCGAACAATCAATACGACGTCAGTGATGGAGGGTCGCAAACAAGAATGACTGGAAACGAGAGATGGTGAGAAAAAGTAGGAGAGATGAAAAGAGAGAGATAAGCGCCGAGCGGGGGGAGGTGAACGCTTTCGATCCTCTTCATGAATATTTGATGGTCCCATGTCGATACCATGCGAGTGTCAGCGGACGGATTATGTTGCTGATCCCGCGGACACACCGCAGCCCACGTACCCCCCTTCTCCTGCAAAAGCACCCCTTACCCAAAGATCGGACAGACTTCAATTTGAAGGCAATGTGAAGGGAGAAATCGAATTGAATAACTCGATTACCCTGCCTTAATTGTATTCCATCTGCGAATCGCAACTGTTGACTTTCTTCTGCAGATGTCACAGCAGATGGTTGAGAGTATTTAACAAAAGATCGGCATTGGAAGGTGGCATCTTGGATTGAGGGAGGCATTCATGGAGAATCAATCGAGCAGTAACCGAACAGCACCACACGACCTCGGATTTATTGCGAACAGAAAGTAGTCCGGAAAGTTTCAAATCAGCGTATTGATATTGAGAGTCGGATGTTCATCGGCCGCCATCAAAAGACCGGCGTCAAAGAAAAATACCTGCAGATGGTAGGTCTGCCTGGTCACGGAACGCTCGATTCACGCAATTATGATGATTAAAATATATCCATTCATCTTCAGAACTCCACAGTTGGTGTCATCAACTAACCAATTCCAAGCTATCAAAATCATCCACAATTAATTAACCAAAGAATTGTGCACGCCTGACTATTGGAGCTCCGGTAAAAATGTCCCTCTACTGAGGAATTACTGGCTGGCCGCGGGAATTGTGACCGTGCGTGCGTCACTCACATCCGCGAGATCAAAGGAGATGAATCTAGCAGGAGAGGAAATATTATTCGGATGATTCTCAAACCGACCGAGAAGGAAATGTTCAAATTGAGATATGATGCAACTTGACTTGACCGAACGTAGACAATAAACAAAGCAGAGCTAATGGCAAGTATAAGAACAAAGGGGTCATTAGGTTGACCTCTTGAACTTTGATAACAAGTTCACCGGGTGATCCTTAATTTAGCTGATATTTATGTGTGCATGATTTAGCACGGTGTTCTTAGATGTACAACTTAGTAATGATATCGATGGACCACCTGGAATGAATTATGAAAATGAAGAGCATATTAATATTCATATTTCTCCTTTCACTCGACCCTTCCAGAAGCAATAATCACAACCATCAATCAGAGAGTGTAAAGATAATTTATCCCTTTGTTCGGTCCACCTGTCCGGCTAATACTCAAACAGACGACAGTTGGTGGACCGGGAACCAAGAGAACATTCCCAGATCATGCACTCATACACGCACATTAACAATTTCAGTGCAGTAATTCTCAAGATACTGACGTGAATCACGAGTCGAAACAGAACAGGGGAAAACCGTACAGGTATATTTAAAGCGCAGGTCTACAGCCAGAGTTCGTTAGCCAGGATAATTGCAACTCGTCGAGCATCATTGACAAATGGTGCTAGGTTAGATCATGAGTCAATAATAACACAGCATAAAAAGTTGGGTCCACTTAAGCGCGCAAATACAGTTTAACATGGCAAACACACAGGCTTCACAAGTTACAGGTAGGCAAGCAATTACACACCCCTATCCACACAAAATGAAAGGATGCTCGGACCAGATACTGGTATGATATAAGCCATACACCTTGGCAGCAATTATTTTAAATTAGACTCTTAATATGCTGGACTTGAGAAGCTAGAGCCCAATGCCCTAGCGCTGAGAAATTCTAAACAC
Source organism: Hirudo medicinalis (assembly GCA_011800805.1). Taxonomy (NCBI): domain Eukaryota; kingdom Metazoa; phylum Annelida; class Clitellata; order Hirudinida; family Hirudinidae; genus Hirudo; species Hirudo medicinalis. Next base: position 54,275 of record MPNW01000973.1, read on the forward strand.
CCGATCATGCAACAAAAAATCATCATCTACAAACCTTCGGCCAGGTTTGACGACGAAACCAAGTACTCTGCCGTCTGGCTCTCCACTAGGACACCCCCTTCCAAAGATGGAGACATTAGGACGGACGAGGGGATCGTGGTGGGCTCGGCTAGGGCTAAGTAACAAAAACACAAGCAATGCATTCATAGAGCATACACGGCTTTTGTTTGTTTTAAGTAAAGTGACGATGGTTATGATGCCGATGTCGTGTTGCGTTATATTGCATGCCGACGGATGTTTGTGCGTGCAAATCGGTGCTACGCTTGTGCATGGAAGCGCCGACTGACTAAACAGTTTGAACCTAAAGATGCTGATACAATATCTCTCTCTCTTCCCTCCCTCTAGAGTTAGGAGCTCTTAACTTAGCTCTTAACCAGGGTTGAAACTACTTTAAAAAAGAGCGAGTCTTTCAAACGCCCAATCTGTTTAAGACGTTCACGTCTGAGTGAATGTGTGCCAAAGGATGCCAAACCCAACACCTATCGCATTGGCACATGTAGTAATTGGCTTATCTCCTGGTTGGACAGATATTTTTTAATTACATCCCGTCACCTGACGCTAAGGTGTCGCCGTGGCAAAGATAGTTATAATCTCGATTAATTATATCGACAATAATAATAATAAATATAATAATAATAATAATAATAATAATAATAATAATAATAATAATGATAATAATTAAAGCAATTACTAATTTGTGGATGGAATAAGTGCTTACTTTGCTTTGTACTGTTACATGCGAGATCGCTGCTGCTGGAGACGATATCATCTCCGCCATTGTCATCAGACAGTTCCATTGGGACGGATTTTCCAGGTGTTCTCGGTTCCAGGTCGATTATCGTCAGTGTGGGCGGTAAGGAGCCGAATGCTTCCATTTTAAAATTAGCAGCAGGTTCCTATTGGAAGAAAAAAAAGAGTGTTTAATACATCGTCCTCGTCGTCAGTCGCCAGGCTGCGTAACTGATGATGAGTCTATTACGTAACTATTAGTTGATTAATAGTTAGCCGGTGACTCATTATCTTGTCATTATCTTAACGATCTCATAGCACGGATACTTGACACTGGAAAAATCGAACGGCAACTCGTCAGATCACCTATCTACAAACAATCTTTGCACCTTTAGACACATCCTCTGTTTGGTGTACCGTGGTTCACTTCAAAAGTATTATTTGCCACTTTAGAATTCTACGCTATTCCAACGAACGGGCATACCTCAACCTGGCATACCGTAACTAGGACTTAAGAATTCTCAAGCACGTGCTCATTTATCCACCTTACGATTCTAAGGTGACGTGTTCGACACCTGGCCTATCTGAGCTGGCATCATTACAAGGAGGAGCTATCTATCCAAGGCTATAGCAACCTGCCAAGATAGAGATAACAACAGCCCATGGGAATATTTCAAAAAGCCTCCCTTGGTTGCAGTCTCTCAGCTCATGAGAGCCTGCTCACCAAGCAAACAACAAAGAACAACCATGACAAGGCTGTGACAGTCCACAGGGGAATCTGATATTAAACCCTTATCAATCAATTAAACCCATATCAATCAATTAAATCCATATCAATCATAAAGGGATAACAGCAGATTTGGAAAAACAATGGCTGATAAAGTTTCTAATAAATTTCTAGGTTTCTACAAAATTGCCTCAACAAACTAATGACACATTCCAGCTCCGAAAATTGCTTCATATTTGTCGATATTATTAATTTTTTTTTAAATAATGTTCTTTCGGCTCACTCGGCCAAGCAAGACATAAGTCCTAAACTGATGATTCAGACACATTAAAAAGATATGCACAATTTTACAGCCACAGCATTAACATAATTGCATTAGGGCAGCATAATGAGACTAAAATTGCACCAACTGAGTGAGCATCGTCATCATCATCAGCATCAGCAGCAGATACATCGCCTACATTCACGCGCCCAATTCCACTATGACTCGCACACATCTGCCCACTCCTGCCAGCAATTGAACGTGTCAACTGGAAGAGTTTTCCACCTGGATGGACCGCTACCGAGAGTGCCAGATGGTGGTATTAGCGAGTCTCTAAGAACGGTTATTAGTCTTGCTGATGACGTACAAAGATTACCTTAGTTCATACAGAAGCTGACAAAAATCCTTAGGAAATAAACGCTCTGTACGAACTCATCTCTGTTTCATCTCTAGGCTGTAGGCTCTTTGTTCTTGCCCCAACAGAATACTTAGGTTATAAGTTTGTAAAAGACGCAATGCGAAGCCTGGCATTCATCTTTCCAAGTCAGAACACCAGCCTCGTTCAATCATGTAAGCTAGCAACAAATCATTCTATCATTACGAATCAAAAGTCTAACAGTATCCAAGCAACAGTTCAGGTTGATCTGTAGATGAGCGTACGATGTGAAATTTTATAAACAACCACCGTGCGATAGTTTTAGCTGTAACAAGGCTGAACACAAAAGATGCTCAGGCTGAGGCAGCTACCGGCCTAAATGAGATGATAAAGTTCAGTTCAGAGTGACAGTAGCGAAAACGCAATCAACTTTATGAGCACGATAGAATAATTTCCTATTTGGCACTAAATCGTTAAAATGCTCTTCACGGTTGCCAAGTAATTGACTCATCTCGTCTTGAAGCTAAATATGGCGGCTAAACGCAAGTTTCACGATCAAAACGTAAATTAAACTCACAAATTAAGCTCCGATGCGACATTAAATTAACAAGAAACCACGTGCAATTAAAATCTAAAATGTTCACCAAGGTGAACAGACCAAAACTCAACCGCCATGTTCACGTTTCGGCGATGTGAGCGTCTAATCGTAAACTTAAAGTGCGTAATATAAAAAATAAACAAATAAATAAATAAGTAAAAACTGAACTCACCTTAAAGTAGTAAAATTTAACTATTTAAATAGTTCTTGCTCGCAAAAAATTTCTTCAAACGTAAATCCCGATCCGCTGGTTTCCGCTCACAACTGCAGGTTGGCACGTAGATTTGTCTACCTTACAGCCACTTATATACTGTCCCTACCTCTGTGAAGGTAATCCAATGATAGCACGGACTCCGGTTTTGATATGCTCTACCTCGACTTATCCAAGTTATCTGCATAACGAAGATTGCGTAAGTAGCACCCAATTAAAGGTTGTGTAATTTATCATAGGTCATGAACTAAGAAAAATTGCTCAACCAGCGAACACCTAAAGGGTGCAATGAACGTCCCAATAAAAGTTAGTGAAGTTCAGTTCCACGGTACGATTTCAGAAGAGTTTTTTTCTCAGTCTGAACAGCATGCGATTGAAAATATCAGCATCCAACCTTGATGGATGTTGTGCATGCTGCTGATGCGCGGATGAGTCTATTTTATTCGCCGAGGTTGGTACAACATGACAAGAACTTCCGCAAAGAGTTTGCCTATGTTTCAGTCCCATTCGCAAAAGACTTATTTTTTTGTCACTTCTGAACTTACCTGAACTCAGCGGAAATGTTAAAGTAAATGTGTTAAGCAGTAGCTAATTACCACATCAAATGGGCAAACAGATTATCATTGCATCATGATAATAACAAATAAGTTAGCTAAACTAACCTAATCAAGTTAACGTAGTCTTAAGCTGATTAGCTACTTACTTTTATCCGTGTAGTTCTTGACTGATGCACAAAAAGTTTTCAATAAAGGTATTTTTGTGAACTTAACTGAGCAATAAATTTTGAAATAATTTTGAAAACAATAAAATATTTATAAAAAAAAAAAGGTGCTCAAAATAGTTCAGCTCAGGAGTTCTGTCAAGATTTCTTCAGCTGTCATAAACTTGATGTTCTGCTTTACTGATATGCTCTAAAAAGTTTCAATTGTGTCTTTGTTTTTTTATTCTAATAAATAAAGTCACTTATTCTCAATATTTGCCCAATATGTATTGGACGACAAAAATTTAAGACGCAGCCCCGCCAAGCTTGTAAACATTTCATTGTTTACGCAAAATGACAGCGGAAGCGGAGTTGAATTCAAATGAGGAAGCGCTAGTTAAGATATCGCGTGTCTTGTAAACCACGGTATTAACGACTCATTAAATATTCAAAGCACTTAATAATCGCTTTTCACGGCTCTCGTAAAAGCTTCAAAGACTTTCATTAAAATAGAATGGAAACCCAAAGAGTTGATATTTGTAAATTATCGACATTTTGTCCGCTAAAGTCGTAACGTTCTAGGTTCACTTTCATACATTTCTACATTCGTGAAAGTTCGTTTGAATGGCTTGAAAAGTGGTTGGGCATAATTAAAGATGGACACGATCGAAGTAGTGGGGCGTAACATTATTACTGAAGCCTTTACATTATTTCCTGCATTACATTACGTTACAGCAATGCAAACAGGATGTCCACGTACTTACAAGCACCTTCAGATGATACAAAGCCAGCGCATGATACATCATCAAAACAAAGCAAAAGATCCTCGAGTCTTGCTAATTAATACTTATGGGGATAAGTTTGCATTGCGAACCCGAAAAGGGGTTCCAAGATAAACAATTCAACCAAAGCTTTCTTTTGGGTCTTTAAAGTGATGCTAAAGTGTCGTAGGTACGGGAAGTGCTTACATTGGCCACTCTAATCCATTCGTCCATTACTAGAATCGCCAGCCAAAAGAGAACCAGGATGAACATTGTGTACGGGTGGTCAGATTATTTGCACTGTTAAATGGAATTTGGTTAGAGGCCAGCAGATCTGAGACTTTAATTCGTTAAGTTAACTTTTAAGTTCAAACTTTGAGCAAGCTCTTCAATTTCCTCTTTAATGGCTGCGACATTTGTCGACATTCATTCTACCGAATTTTTCAAATTTCTTTATTCAATTTAGTCTGTTTAATTAGGTCTTATTGCTTCCATAACAAGGAATGGATAATCGATTTCAGAGACCCGTTTTGAAGGCTCGTAAGTGAAATTTATTGTCCAAATGACATCCTTGTCGATTCCACAACAACAGACTGGATTTTCTGGACTTTAGCGCAGTCGTTTTAAGAATCTGAAATAGAATTATTTAATTTGAAATAAAACCCGAAAAAATCGATTGGTTAGAAATAATAATGTTACCACAACTTGATTCTCGTTATCAAATATTTCTTTTAAACAACTTTGAAATGTTTAGAGCTGATCAAATGCTGACACGATTTTATTTTTATTGGATAAATGAGGAAAATGTTCTTCAAAATAAAAACAGAAAATTTTAAATATTTGTCTCGCATCTTTCGAAGTTTATTGCTGAACTTCTTACGTAACCATCAAAGTTGACCTTTACGTAATCTGAACAAGTTTAGCAATGAACTATAAATAACAAAATAGTCAAGTTTAACACCAGGCCGTGGTCTTTGGACAGATTGGTCTTTGATGAAAGAACAGTTACAACATTTACAGGAAGAATTTCTATGTCCGACGTCTTGATTACGACTTAGTCAAGACTTGAAATGTGCCATAATTTGTCCACAACTTCCTTGCAATAAAAATTGGAGCTTTTATCGCAAGGACTTTCACGAATGCGGACGGAACATCAACAACAGAACATCGTGATAATCATTTATTGGTTGATGAACAAATTGATTCATTAAATTTTGAATAAATTAGCATAATCGGTCAATAAATTATTATCAAAGGAGAAGCTGGCCATTCCTTGTGTTCATCAATTTGACGGATATGATTCATCCATGATGCATGGGCCATTTATGAGGCGCACAGTTTGGAAATGATGAAACGGTATGGCTACGATGTGTGGATAGATGTATGGATATCTGGTTTGACATTGGACTTAGAAGTTCTGAACGCCTAAAACAAATAAATTATTCATCCAGTTATTATTCAGTCAGTTTAGTAATTAATCTCACTGCATCTAATTAGTTTTTGATTGCTTGAACCGAATTCTAACATTTATAATAAGACACTTTTTTATTAAACAACAAGAAAACAATTCCTAATGTGATGAAACAATCATCCTGAGAGAAAGCGCATTTCCTGAACCATGGTTGATGTGACAGCACAAGTCGGGAAGCGAACTCGACACCTTTCGACCTAGTTTCATATTTTTCTCAGTGCATTATCTTGATCAAACTGTGTCTTGATTGAATGAGAAGATGTTAAAAATGATTGAATATCAGTAAACTTCCAAATTCTTACCTAAGTACTTGTAAATCTTGACTTAAAAAGCGGTCGCACTTCGGATAGAATTGTTCAGAAGGAATTGACCCAAGCCATCTTAACAGGCCTGGTTCTCTAAAATCGTGCGCTGCATAAATGCTCCACGTCGACCCAAATCATTCACGTGCAATAATTCACAGCAATTCACCGTTGACCAGTATACCTTATACGCACTACACTGTACATAAGCTAGCACGAACACTAACAACCTGTAATGAATGGAGCAAAGATCATCTCTGCATCTGTCACGAGGTTTGTAACGGTAGGTTGATTAATCCATCAACAAGCACCTCAACAACACCTGGAACCATGGAAACAAAGGATGGACGCCATTGTTTCCATGGAGACCAGTGGCGGTGCCACACAAGAGGTTTGCTTTATTTTCAGGAGTGCCTCTCCAGACGTGAATAAATTTGCATGGCTAATGAGCTGAGCTGGGTTGGATTCAGCGGGATGGATGTGATCTTTTTTTTCTCTCTCTCTCTCTGCTCGTTTTCTGCGTGTCGATTTGGAATAAGTTATTCATTACATGATGATCGCGGAATGCAAGTGGCATGTTTATTTTGCTTTTTGATTTTTCTCTGGTTTATCGATTGATGTTATGAATAAGATGGTGATGACGATGACGATGATTATGATGATGACGTTTTCATTGATCATAATATTAGCAAAAGTGATTTTCAACAAAATAAAATAAAATATTTATAACATTCAGAAACAATTTTTTTTATTGATTATTTGTTAAAACGAAATGTTCCGATGAATTTATAAATTGCCATGATATAATAATCATCATCGAGGTCATCTTCATCACTTTCCCCAATAATTAGCATCATCATCATCATCATCACCATCTTGAAAAAGATGAGCCCACATAATAGCTTGGCAAACATATTTGGCAGATTAGATCCATGGAAGTCCAAAAATGAAGCTTCAATCAACAACCTCAACATTGTCGTCATCACCATCATCGTTATCATCGTCATCATCATCATCATCGTCGTCGTCGTCGTCATCATCGTTATCATCGTTATCATCGTCGTCTTCGTCATCATTATCATCGCCGGCAAGTGTTTGCCTACTCAATTGAAACGCTCAGCCTCCCATAATAGATTGTTCTTTTTTTTATTGAAACGTGATAAATGACGACAGTAGTCATTTTTCCTTGATGACGAATTCATTCATCAATCAATCCATTCATTCATTCATTCATTCATTCATTCATTCATTCATTCATTCATTCATTCATTCATTCATTCATTCATTCATTCATTCATTCATTCATTCATTCATTCATTCATTCATTCATTCATTCAT
>MPNW01000975.1:22904-34273 GCA_011800805.1 Hirudo medicinalis
TTATTGTTATTATTATTGTTATTATTATTATTATTATTATTATTGTTATTATTATTATTGTTGTTATTATTATTATTCGGTGAATTATTAATTTATTTTCTGCAGAAGGACAGAAAGAAATTTCCTTTAAAATGCTGGTATTATCTCATATTAGCATCATCATCATGCCACCACTGCTGATTCATATCATCACCATCATCATCACCATCATCGTCATCATCCTCATCATCATCGTCACCACCTTCATCATCATCGTCATCATCATCATCATCACCATCACCATCACCATCGTCGTCAACATCATCATCATCATCGTCGTCGTCATCATCGTCATCATCAACAGCATCTCCTCCAACCAGAGATGAAAGAATTCTGAAGGGCGTGTGCTGAAACAAGCAGTCTTGGTGCTCATTTAAACACGTGTTTGGGGCATCCTTGGTAGCCTGTGGATGGATGGGTCGATTACGCCCAGTTGGGGTGACCAGGAGTCCAAGGATGCTCTTCCAACAGAAATGTAGAAATGTGTTGTCGTTGTTGCTATTGTTGTTGTTGTTGTCGTTACCACAACAATGTTGTATCAACATTTTCATAATCATCACCATGAACACCATGTAAATGTAAATGTAGTTCATTTATATAGCGCCATATGCATAGCGTCAGCCATTTATACAGCGCTCCTTCCCGAGGGCAGTGTAGGCTGGGTTTCGAACACGACACATTACGACTGTTGCCATTACCGCCGTATGCAGGAACGCAACCCATTCGGCCGACCTGCACAAATATTTTTTGAGTTAAGTTGAGATTAAATAAGTCTTCAGAAACTGTTGAAATGTTGGAGGAACTAAAAAAATTTGCATTTGAACTTTAACCCATGACGTCATCGTCATCATCATCCTCACTGATTCACAGGGTTAGTGTACAAGTGAGCGATCATGAGCGAGAATGACTGAGGCATTGAGATGTGGAAGAAGATCGTAAATTGTTAATCGCGTGCTACTAAGTGAAAAGAGTAGGAGGAGAGATGTGGATTGACGAGGAGTTACAAGGAGTGACGAGGAGTTAGAAGGAGTGACGAGGAGTGAAAAGGAGTGAGAAGGAGTGACTAGGAGTGAGAAGGAGTGACTAGGAGTGAGAAGGAGTGAAGAGGAGTTAGAAGGAGTGGCGAGGAGTGAGAAGGAGTGATTAGGAGTGAGAAGGAATGAAGAATGAAGAAGATGAGTCCAAGAGATATTTTAATTGGATGCAGAACTTGAAGCCTTTGTTTTCTCACGACTGAGGCTGTCTTTGGCCGAGGACTGAGGGTGAAAGATTAAGATGCGGTGCATTGATGAATGAATGAATTATAGTGAGTGCTCGAATGAATGAATGAAATGAATTAAATAAAAAACAATAGATAAATAGAATAATAATAATAATAATAATAATAATAATAATAATAATAATAATAATAATAATAATAATAATAATAATAATAATAATAATAATAATAATAATAATAATAATAATAATAATAATAATAATAATAATAATAATAGAAAAATGAAAATCATCAGAGCCGTTGCTCATGAAGGAGTTTGTAAAACTTACTATTGAATGAAGTCAAGCTAGTGAAACTGTTTAATTAGACAAAATAAGCTTCGTTATAAAATAATCGTAATTAATTTCTTTACAAATACATTTTCAAAAATCACAAGAAGACCAAAATATCACACAATCAGAAACATTACTTCAAAGGTTGTAAGACTTTCAAAAGTTTCGAAGATGAAAAGACCGAGTGGCTAATTGATGACGAAGGCAATAGAAATTGAAAAATGGACTAACGACCCCAAAGATCTTACATGAACTTAGAATACTAAATTGGCCTAGGGACGGGGAGGTCCCAAAATGAAAAGGATCAATATCACAATTACTGTAATAAATATAATTAATTCTGTAATTTGTACGCATAAACATTACCATTCGAAGCAACAACAAAAAGCACTCGCCTAATCCCAGGGTCAAATTGATACTATTTGGGTACTGGATGTCTTCTGCCAGCATTGTGGAGGACTGCCACCAAGTGAGGTTTTGGGGGGTGTTGTGGTCAGTGAGGTATTTAGGAGGATGAGCCTTGGACTCGTCCGAGGCATCGCAATCATCGCACCACTTTTCCTCCCCGCTGACGACCATCTGGAGACAAAAGTGTTCCCTCGCCTTATCTCCACACGTGTTGCTAACCGTGAACAGACGATTGAAGGCTGGATTGACGAAAGGCGGGAAGCAAGCCACAGGCCCAGTGTCATCGTAACAGGCATTGCTCAAACTGGCCGTGACGCTTTCAGAGAAACTCAGAAACAGCAACAGCAAAGTCAGTAAGTTTCCCCCGTTAGACATTTTATATATATGTATATATATGTGTGTGTATTTCTTTACGACAGATGAATAAAAGTGAATTTCTTACAAACACCTTAACACATAATTTAAATATCTGGAATATTTTTATCTGAAGCCTATAATCTCCTTAAAATCTTCAGGCGAGAGTTACGTGAGTGCTTAGACCATCCGTTATAAGGAACCCTTTCGTGTACATCGGAACGCTGAAGTGCATGTAGCCGAAGCATGTTGGATTCTATAATTTAGTTGAATTTTATTTCACAATTTGTAATTATACAAGAGAGGGCCAAGCTAATTCGAATGATAGACATTCATTATTCGTGCATTACAAATAACAACGTAAAGTCAAATTTAAAATAGACTTGGCGAAACTAATAAAGTGTTAATTGGTCCTTATAAAGAAATTTAAAAAGTTCTTTTTCAACTCGTTTTCCTCATTGTCTCTCAGCGTCCTACACCACTATGAATTAACGCCAAGTTAACTTAAGACCTTCTTTCTTATCGATGACACGAAAAACCCTTTGGAAATGTTTATTTGTGTTAGCAACCATAGAACCGCCAAATTAAAGCGTGGTCTGTGCAGGACGACACTTAGAAAATGTGAGCAAAGAATCATTGTGAAATAAACTATCATTACAAGATTTTATGAGCTTGTTAGGGCGACCAGAAAAATAGAAAGTTACATGGAAAACAAATTAAAACTATCATCATATTTCATAAATATATATATAAATAACGAACAGTTTGTTGAGATTCCTGGAATGATTTCACAGTTGGGGATTGATTGGCATTTGTCACAAATGTGGTAATGTATCAACAAATGATATGTCACATTCAAAAAACAAAATAACTCGCAATAAGTTTCCAAAGTTGCTACGAAGAATGAGTCAAAGACCATTTGGTGAAAAGAGTCTACAAATGATTTTATTACTTTGCTATTTCAAACTGCAAATCCAACACTTGTCTGGGGCTAACTCCTTTTTTTAAATGAAAAGTGATGTGCTCAAACAATAATTCAGAATGACTTCTGATTTTGATTACATCAGAGATACTCTTCTGCTCACAGAAAGAACAACTTGAACAAGAAACTGGCAATCCTTAAGTTCTTTAAAAATATTAGAGAGAAACTCAAAAGCAAACTATCTCAGAATTTTGTTTGACAGTTGTTCTCCACCAAGACAGCGAGTTTGTGAGATGGTGAAAAAGTGTGAGGAAAATTATTTTTAATGTCTTTCTTCAGAGTAGGAGATGCTACCTTACTTCAGTTTGCTTTAAAATCTCTATTAAGTCAGTCATTGATCTTGCCTGGCTTTGTTGGAGAACATGCAGTATGACTACGAGGCAGGGGAATCTTGTTGAAAAATTAATAATTGGAAAACAATCAAACATTAAAACAATAAACAGCACAAAAAATGGAAAAAAAAAAACAGATTTGCCCCATGAGGTAAAAAGAGCAATTCTACTTCTAAGATCTTCAGAAACTGAAATGGACAGCTCATTGATGGCTACTTCCAAAGAGCTCGTCGGAGGCTTCCTTGCGTGCCACCTTTAAATGTGATTTCATTCGATGTAGTTGTTAGTTTCGTAGTCATCGCGAATGCGAACAACCAAACCCACGTTAAGAAGTGAGACCGAGTCGTGAGATCTTTGCTGCAAGAAAGCTGTGCAAGATGAATACGAGGGGCTTGGGATTAATGTCGAGGTCGAGCTCCTGAAAGAAGGAATAACAATTTATTCATCGAGGTCTCGTGGCCAAACCTCGGCGAACGTACGACTCCTCTGTCGTCGGAAAAATGCAAGAGCAACATCCTGATTCCGTCGTCTGCCGAGGACTTGAGCTGCTCGAAGGAGTAGTGCCAAAGGAAGACCGACGATTTCGGGGGGAGGTCCTGGTTCTGACTCAAAGTTTGAGGCGGAGCCATTCCAAAGAGAGTGAAGCCGTTGTCGTAATGGAGGACCAGTCGACAGCTCAAACCATTCCAGGTCGCAGCTGACAATTAAAACCGTGTCCATAAAATAGTCGATTATTTAATGGTTGATTCAGCTCTGAGTTTGCTAAAAACATTCTCGATTCATCGACGAAGAGAGCCAAACATTCGCAGACTTTATGATTGGTCTGAAGTTTATCGACCGATTTTCATCGAGAACTCCTCACCCGTACTGAGTTCCCTGACAAGTTCTACCGCAGAATTCGTGCCTTGGATAAGAGCCAACGTCCAATTGGAAAGATCTCTGTGAGTCTCCACTTTAAGGACGTGTTCCTCTATGCCCATTCTTGTCCCTGATCTCAATCCAAAGAAGAAACACTCTGCCATGTTGAGCTGTTGTTGTTGACTTGTCTGTTGTTGCTGGAGTTGTTGGAAGCAGTTATTGTTGATGTGCACCAGTCTAAAGGAAAGGTTGCGAATTTGAAGGTATCGAATTAATGTTGTCAAACTAGCAGTGCTGATTTTGAATTCTAACCTTGTTGCCAGAATTGAATAGCTGAGGAAAGGACTGGACCATTCCTCTTGGCTAGAAGGTGCGACCTCATAGAATAAGATGTCTTTTTCGGTTATTGCTATGAATACTGGTCTCCAGGAGGCTGGCAGCAGAGGATTGAGTCCAACCTTCATTGTTTACAAACAACTGGATTAAATGTCCAAATCAAAAATATCTGTTTATTAATGCCTGTCAATTTATTTAACGACAGTTTGGAATTTGGCATTGTTTAAAATTTTAAACCTGCTCCGTCAGCCAGCCAAGGTGTCTGATTTGCACCATGTCTCCTGGCGGACTGGACGAACTCGAGCGCAGGATTTTGTTCGCCTCTAGGACGGCATCTCGATTAGTCGCCTCTATGCAGTTGTGGATGGCATGGAACCAATCGACGCTCGTCGGCTCGTCCGGAAATCGGAGAATAAGAGAAGACTTGAGGTCCGGAGAGCGCAACTCCATCACGTGCGTGGAAATAGGACTTCTCTTAAAGAAGGACATTTTGAGTGGAATGACTTTTGAGATGTCGGTCGTTGCCTTTCCCAAAGAAGCTGAGCATTTAGAAGAAGTGGATTTCAAACTGCCCCATCCAATTTCACCAAGGGCTGAAGACTTTCTGAAATATGGGATCACTTCCCAAAGAAATTTGACTGCAAAATATAAAAACAAAAACTTGTAAAATTACAATCTGTTTAATCAATGTACTTACTACAAGTAAAATATTACTATTCGTCCGTTCATGAAATTAATATCATTAAGTTAGCACTGATAATTTATACATTTTTTTTTACATTGTGACTAATACCTGTATTTTTACAATTATTTTAATCCAGACAAATAACAGATAAAACATGTGACACCAAAAGAAGTACCTTCAAGGTCCACTATCTTCCCAGCCTTCTTAAGTGCTCTGACTGCATCATCATGACTAGCATCTCTTAGATCTTCTCCATTGACAGACAGAATGGCATCCCCGACATATAGCTGCTTGGTTCGGTCAGCAGCCATGTCCTTAAAAATCTTAGAAATCAGAATAGGCATTTTATTTTCCCTTCCTCCTTTGATGCTAATGCCCAAGCCATTGGCGTCTTCTTTTTGGAGACGTACTAAACGCTTCCTGCCCGTAAGTTCCGGGGGAGGATGGGGCTCACCAATATCCCTGCTCCACGTATCGACGGGCGGACCAGATCCTAAGACATTAGGGTCCGCACCAAAACAATGATCGTCTAAGGAAAGGGTTAGACTGTCAGCTTCCAACTGCAGGATAGCAGGGGACCATTGTTCCTTTATCAATACCTCAACTTTTGCAGTTAACGGGCTTGCCATTACCATTTAGCTCCTTTGATTGGGCCGAACTAATATCAGGAGATACAAAACTGCAGTTCATGGTCTTCAAAAGCATGACATTACCATGCCGGAAAATTGCTTCCCGAAGGAAACATTTCATGTGAGGAGGTGATTCGGTAAGTAAGGGAGTTATTATTGACATCAAATTATTGCATACCAATTAATTCTAGTAATCAGAAGGCTAAGGCACAATCGTCTCTAAATGATTTTTGTTAGATATCTCCTTGTTAAAGATAATAAAAGTTATGAAAGTTAGGCGTAAGGATGTAATACATAAGAATAACTTTTATCTTGAAGTATTTCTAAAAAATTAAATGTTTCATATAAAGCAGGTCCTTCGTTCAGTTCTTTAAAGACCTAACACATAATATGAAACTCTTAATTTTCTTCTCGGTTTAAACTTTAAATTCTATAAACTTAATTATTTTTAATTCATTCAGACGCTCCTTTTTAGATATAACCATGTATCTTAATGTTCTAAGAATACCTAGATGTTTATTGTGGAAATACCAGGAGTCTGAGCGTGATTTGTTGTTGTAATCGTCAAGCTTTGTAACTAAATCATACGAAGTTAATTCTTTACACCAACCTTTAACTTTAGAAAGTAAGGTGTAGAATATTGAATGTAATGGAATCATCGACATCAGAAGTCGAATTGCTAAAATGTTTGATAAGTTCCATTTTTACATTGTATTTTATATTAAAAAATTGTTATAATGATTGTTTTAATTCTTTATTGACATTTTGTGTCTTAAACTTCTTAAGTTCTTAAGCAAACTGCTTAAGATTTATAAAACCTCCTTTAAAATGATAAGTATTTTAAATTCAGTTAATAAAAATGACATTTTCTCATTATATTGCACAGCCTTTTAAATAATAGTTTGATAAAATTATTATTATACAGATACACAATAATCTGACAAATGCAGATTTTAATTGAACATTCCTTGTCATAACCCAATTTTTCATATATTGTTCTTTACATTCACCAAGACTATATTCTGTACAGCCACCGTTGCTCAGCTCATGATTTCCATTGAAAACCTCATGAAAGAGAGAAACGATTCCATCAACCAAACCAAGGAAGCATTACTCATAAAAAGAAGAAATGAAAATCTTCAAAAAGAGGTGAGAAGTCAATTCGAAAGCCTCAACCTGAGTTTTATTTAGCTCGAAATTTTAAGACGTTAAATAATATTTTTAAATCAGTTTATTTGTTAGTGATTTACATTTAATCTACAAGCACTTCGTTTGTGATTACACATTAAGCACAAAGTGATTGCCAAATAAAAAGATTGTTATTATTTTGACATTTTTAAATTTCAATGTTATCGCTCGTGCCTCAACGCAGTACTCCTCTTTGTCTCAATTGCACACACAAAGCTTGGAAAAAGCAAAACACGAGTGGGTTGCACTTCCTATTTTCCATCCACCATCATCATCATCATCATCATATTCATCATCATCATCATCATCATCGTATTCATTTATTACCATTTCCACGAAACTTAACATCCTCGTCTCCTCTAACGTCATCATCAAAACACATTCGACGTCTAACTGTCTGACGTCGTCCGACGAAATCGTGCGGGATAAATGCTTAAACTGTCGAACAAAACTGTGTTTCAGGCTGAACAGGTTGCAGTCAGAAAACAAATCCATCACAGAGCGCCTCGAAACACTGATGTTGGTGTCGTTGTTGTCTTTATGGCGTGCGATGTCGTTGCATTTTCAATTTTCAACCCGTATTCTCCTGCAGCAACCAAGCCAACGTCTTCCGACCGAAGTTCGACGAGCTCGGCAAACTCGCAGAGAGTCTCAAGATCAAAAACGTTAGTGGGCCACCGTCGTTACCTTCTGCGATGTCTTCGTCGATGTCGCGTCGCGACAGTCTCCGTTAGACGTCATTGCATTTGCGACCAAAATGCATTTGTTTGCAGGCTTCTTTGGATTTGGAGAACAGACGACTCAAGGGTAAATTAAAAGAGACCGTCGACATCGCGGTGGGCTTTGATGATGATGATGATGACGATCTCGTAGTGATGCGAACAGTAATTGCATTTCATTCTTTCGTCCAGATGACTTTAGGAGGGGATTTGAACAAGTGCGTCGACGGTTTTCGGAAACTGACCGACTCCTTCAATCGGAATCCTCGGGTGGATTCGCCGCAATCTTTGCCTTCCGTTTCCACCATCCCCTCTCCGGCGAGTCTTCCCGTCGAGCGACGGCGGCCCGAAGTGCCGGGACTGACCAACGGAGGCATCCCCGAACGCACTCCCGTCGACCGGCCCACGGAAGCTTGGAAGTGCGCGTTCTGCAACCGGTCGGGGTTTTGCTCGGAGGAAACTTACCTCAAGCACGTCGAGCATTGTCAGTAGAGTCTCGGCGATGATTTTGTTTCTCAAGGCCAATTTTTGTATTTTGTATTTTTGTTTCCTTCTCTCGTGTCGTAAACATTGAAATTGCGATTCTCTTCGGCTCTCCGCTCGAACTTTGACGACGATCCCGAATTTATTTGTAAATCCTCATCGCATTGGTGATGGCATTATTTTAATGGCATGTACTCCGAGCGAATTAATACAAAAATATGTCGCATTTAAACTATTTGTTGAATTATTTCATTATACCAACAATTACTCTTTGAAAGGTCATCCATTTTCAAACCAGCATTAAAAACATTCCACCCCTCTGTTTTCCACATTACAACTAGAGCATTGAAGCCTCAGGCCGACTTTTTTGATTGCAAAGTTTGCATTTATTGTACAAAATGTTGCACAGTATTTATCAGAATGACCATTTGTACAGTGCTTATAAGGAAATAAATGTATTGTGCTTCAGGTCTGATGATGATTACGATAGCAGGTAACTCTCGACATGATGATGTCGAACTGATGTCGACGATGTGCGAGATCAGGATCATGCCTCTTGTACTTTTGGCTTGTTAGGGTTGTTGTTATCCAGCCAATCGGCAAGCCAGACCTTAATGAACGATAAAAGCGTAATTCTCACCATTTTTACGAACATGATTTCAAATTATAATATTTCAATCAATCAATCAATGTGATTGCTATGAACACAGACCACTGGGTTTAAGGGCTTGTTGTGGCAGAGTGCGGCAAGGCCTTTGACCAATGTCGAACGAACAACTCCATCCAAATACTCCTCCATTTTGTGGAGAGGATGCATCTCCAACAAAGCTTCAATGCAATTGCAACTAATTAAATTAAATTAAATTATATAATTTATTGCATCAAATAATCAAATTAATGCAAAAGTAATTAATTGTTTATGTTTTGTTGGAGCTGTGATTCATGATCCGTGCCTCATTTTGGGTTTCTTCATTTCATTAAATAGATTAAATTCCTCAAAAAAAGCTCTGATTCCACCAACCATTGGGGAAGAAGAACCTGATCTCTCTGAGGGCACTTGAGTTGCTATCGCTACCATGTAGGGCATTCCTTTGTCCATCAGTTCCAAACCTGGCTCTCAAGCTGCAATATATTGAGGATGGAAGAAGATATTGTCATTGGCCAGCCATCTACCAATAACTATGTCGATAGCAGAGCTTTGTCAATCACAGCTTATTACTTTTGAAACAGTGACCTTTGGTAAAACATTCTGCTACGTTGACCACTTGCGTTCAAACATCACGTACCAATCCGGCTGTACCTCACGAGCCTTCTCGGAGTTTGTCGGTCCAATGAGATTCCTCCATTCCTTGATAGCATCTTTCTTTGTCAGTAGAAGGGCCATGATTGGACCACTACTCATGAAGGAGATGAGGTGAGAAAAGAAGGACTTGCCCAGATGCTCTTCATAAAACTCTGAGGCTTTCTCAGGGCTGAGTTTCAGTCTTCTCTTCTGTGTGATGATTAAACGAGAAAATGTAAATCTAAATTTAATATTAATTAATGATACTAAAATACGTTCTTGTCTGATTCAAAGTTTGCATAATGATTATGTTATCCCAACCTGAAGAACCACGAACCCAGCTCTCAGAATGGCGTCCTCAATCTCTATGACTCTGTGAATGGCATCTGGTTTAATAAGGGCTAGAGTTGTGTCCAATTTTATTTCAATATCGTCCCTTGTTTTAAATTCTTCTGACATTGCTAATGTCGCGAATGATGCTTCTTTGCTTTCGAAATAGTTATTTCCAGACTTATCTGATTTGTTCAAAACCAACAGAAGACTAGCACAAAGCCAACACGGCAATACTAGTGGCGAAGGCCTGGTGCACTTGGAGAAGCCCGCCGTTGCTATGATACCAGATCCGTAGGTAAATTCCATTATTATAAAATATAGGTTTAAATTAATTTTATTTTAACGACTTATAAAACGTTACAGTCCAAATATAACTTAAAACTCAACGATGCGTCAAGAATCTCCTTTCAAAACATTATTTATGAGCTAGATGGTGCGTTGAACAACTTTTAAACAAGTCTTAAAACTGATTGCTTTTTTTATTCAAAACATTCGCAAGCTTTATTGTGCTTTCACAATCATAAATTAGAAATGTTTTTGAATTGTTTTACAATACCATGTTTAGGACTTTGGCACTGTGAATCTTTGTCATCATTATCAATATCATCGTTGTCATCGTTCATTTTGTCGTGGTTCTTATCAAGCTCATTCTCCCAAATGAATGAATATAACGATCATCAAATTTTGTCGAGCTACTGAGAACAAGCTCACAAATTTAAAAGTTATACTCACGAAAAAAACAAGCTTTATTCAAAACTTTAAATTTGTTTAAAATAAAAAAAAATAATTCCAAAGTTTGAACGAGTACAGATAACAAAGATAAATTGATTTTTTCTGGCATTCGTGAAGGAGAGGCTAGCATTTGAATTTTGTAGGCCGTCGAACTTCATTCACCTAAAACGTAAATCAAAACAACTCCTAAAGCTACAAACATATATAAATAAAAAAATATTGAAATATTGATGCATTTCAAAATGATTTTGACAACCAGTGGCAGAAGAATTCGCTCTTGGCAGAATTTCATTGAGGTTTGAAACCGCATAAACCACAGTGGCCCAAAGGATTGTCGCTTGGTCCAAATGGTCAGCATTTAAAACCGACATGGTGTCCCCTGTTAAGAAATTAAAAGTTAATTTAATTTTTACTATAATTTGTTACATTCATTACAGCTTAATGTAATCGTTAAGGAC
>MPNW01000975.1:47978-77277 GCA_011800805.1 Hirudo medicinalis
ACAACCACAACTTCAGCAGTGACTTTTCCACTTACGGAAAACCCAAGCGGAGCGATTGTCAGGGATTTGTTTCTGAAGGAGGAAATCAAACTGGCCTGTCCCTTCACCATCTGCCAGTTCGGCACCTGATAATAATAATGGTCATTATTTTTTTAAATTATGCAATTAAATTATTATTATTATTGTTGTTGTTGTTGTTGTTGTTGTTGTTATTATTATTATTCATGATATTTTTTCTCGAAAGTTTGTTCAAGATAGAAAATTATTTACTTGTTCCTTTAAGAAATTTTTAAAAAATCATTAAAGCCAAATACAATATTGTTATTTCTCTCTTGTTCATTGTTAACCTGCATGCAGTTGATTGCTCAAGATTTACATTCGTTAATCGGATAATTGTTTTTATTTCATATCATAATAATAATAAAAAAATAGAAATTACAATAAAGTGTTATTATTATTGTTTGCATTTTGATGATGATTATTATTATTATTATTCTCGAAATTTCATTCGTACCATAACTTCTTCCTCGTATACATCCAATCCATCCTCTTTCATGATTTTTACGATGTGATCTTAAACAATAATCAAGAATCTAGCATTAGTTAAATGCTGTTAATAGCAAATATTAATAAATGTTCATATTAATTAAGTTAGTATATTACAGAAATTAAAATATACTTGAAATCAAATGCAACATCTTTAAAAAATTTTCAACCCAAAGCGTCCTCCAAGTTCTTTGAGCCTGACATCCTCGGTCCAAACTTGTCCGTGATGTACGAAAGTCTGGCATAGGAATTGTTCTTGCCACTGCCTCTCAGTATGAAATCCTTCAGGGTCTGCACATCCCCTGCACAAGTAGTTTAGATACTTATTGTCGTTAGATGGCTGCTAAAATTTAAAATCATTGCTGTGTGTCATGTCTGCGGTAGTTTAACTAATACATACTTGAGGTATTGTTAAATAAATATACATTTAATTTATTAAATTTTTTTAATTGTTCCATCAGTTAATGAAATGGTCACACAGTGATGAACGAACGAAGCAAACGTTTCCAACTGTTATTGGTCGCAAAGAACTCACCTCTGCTCCTCTCAATCTGTTCAATGACATGAGGAGGCAAACTGGCGACAGGATCGGCTGAATAAACAAAACATGGTAACAATACCAGCCAGTTAAGCTCCATCATCGGCATGTAATTTTCGATCCAAATTAGTTCCTGATAAATGACAATGATAATGATTCCGAGTTTGATTACAGTGGCGTATGTTGAAACAGAACTTCAAAACCATAAACACAAAAAAGTAGGACTCTGCTTGTGCTTAAAATATTCTTGCTGTATTTTGTGCAAAGGTCGAAGCGTATAAGCGACTAGAAATTCGCATTAATTAATAATAGTAATAATAATAATAATAATACAAATAACAACGATAATAATAATATGCTCGTGTCTATAGCAAGCTTCAACATTAGGAGGACTACTGTGGCAAGAGATGTGTCTCCAGGTTTTGAAAGGGCTTTACGATTTGGATACCCTGAGATGAATAAGAAACAACAATATTGCGCTAACTTCAATGATGACATACTATGATATTGATTAACCAAGGGATCTGAATTGAGAGACTCTTCAGTTAAATTGGAATCATGAGGTTTTTGAAAGGTTAATGATGTGACCTGTATATTTACCCCTTCCCGCAGGGGGTCTTCACCCCTAATGTTTTGAGGACACCCTCCGGTGAGGTGCAGCTACTAATGTACATTATACGTGCAGATTGGCCGAATGGGTTACGTTCCTGCATACGGCGGTAATGGCAACATTCGTAATGTGTCGTGTTCGAAACCCACCCTGCACTGCCGCAAGCGCCCTTGGGAGGGAGCGCTATATAAATGGTTAACAAGAAGCGCCTCTGACGCTATGCATATGGCGCTATATAAATGATGTACATTTACATTTATAAACAATCATGTTAATCCCCCCCGGCTGTTGGGCATCACCCTCCCAGTGACAAATTTCTGTGACCAATGAATCCAGCTAACAAATGAATGTATACCGAATGTTATTATTCATTTTATGTGAACAACGTTTCTAACTTGCAACTTCAACTTCAAAAACCATAATCAAAACTATTTCGCTATCTATCTTTCTCTCTATTATACATAAAGCATCTCAAAAAGGTTTAAATAATAGGGGTCGTCCATTAATTATGTCAACAAATTTAAGGTAATTGTTGACCCCTCCCTCCTCCTTGTCAACAACTGTCAAACCTTTAAAGACTCCCTATCAAAATTATGTCAAAAAACTGATCCCCATAAAAATGTTTTTTACAATTCTTAATTTGTACCTTGCAACACTGTGAGTTTGTGACTATTTTATTTTAAAAGTAAGTAAAATAATTATTAAACTGAATATTATTGTCAATTTTTTAATGTCAGCTTCTATCATCTTCCCATGGAACAGTCAAATGTTCCTCTCTTGTAACAATAGGCTTAGTATCAGAATATTTATATTCACCATTACCATCATTTTGTTGAACTGATAAGCCAAACAAATCAGCATCATCTTCATCTAACCATTCAGCTCATAAAATATCAGACTGTTCCTCGTGTGCAACAATTTCCATCAGCTTTCTGTCATTTGGCAGCCACAGAATTGGCTGAAGATTTTGTTGATAAATAGGTATTGATTTGTTAAGCCCATGATCGCATTGTCGGTAATGTTGAATGTTGAGCATGTTTCTCAAACATGTCTTGTGAACAGGGCCGCTGACGGAAATGTTGGTTTCCTGGGAAGTGCCTAATAATCATAGCGACCACGGGCCCATATGTTACATATGTCAATTTGGTGATGGAAAAGCGAAAAAAAATGTCGTGATTGTAAAATTTCAATATTTTAAAACCCGATCGTGTCCTTAAAAATTACAGGGCCTTTGCCCCCCTTCACAGCGGCCTTGTACTCTTGAAGAAACAAAAAGGTTACAAATTTTTCAAATCCGTTCAAGCATTGACAACTGAACTGAAGGACTAACAGTAATGTCACAAATCCATCTGTTAAAATTTAGATTTTTTATCATAAAAAATAACATTGTTGACGTCAATTAATCTTAAACTCCTCCTCCCCTTGCCAAGAATTGACAAAATTCCTTTCCCCCCCATTTTGTTGACATAAATTATGGATGGCCCCACATAAATGTAGTAAAAATAGTTGCTTTTGCTTCTAAACAGTTAATGCTTTTCTAAATTATTATAATAAATCCTTACAGTAGTCGCAATATCTTGTTGCTAGTGACGCAAATAGATTGTTTCGAATGTACACGTGATTTGATAAAAGGTATGTTTGTAGCATGTGTTAAATCTACAAAACACTTTGGTGAGGCTTTAATTAAATAACAATGTAAATGATAAAATTTGTTACTTTGTGCTAAATAATTTGCAACACGCACATTAATACTTATGTATGTAGTTCATTATTACGTATAAAACAGCAACAATCGATTTCATGTTAAAAGAATTAAATATTCTTCTTCTGATCTCCGAACGTTCAGTTGTATATATAAAAAAAAATTACACAAGACTCTGCAAATTACCAAGGATCCCCTTAATAACATGACAATACAACCGCATTCACACCTTCCTGAGAATTGTTGTTTCTATCGTAAAATATAGGATTACAGCCCGACCATTTATGTGGGTTTACGCCATAAATTGATAAATTCTCACTCAACATGTGACCTTAGTTGGTGCTTATTAATTTGATATCATAATCAAAAGAAACCATCATCCATCAAGGCGCTGGAGGATTTAAGTGTTGCAGAATTAAGACGCGAACTCAAGGAGAGGCAGTTGAATCCAAAGGGTAAAAAAGAAGAACTGCGAGAACGACTGGAATCATGGATAATGGTTTCGATGTCGACGATTACGAGTTCTTGGACCCTTATCTAAAACAAATGTCATCCGACATAAAGAGTCTACGAGATGAAATAGGCGACAACATTAAGAGACTCAAAGAAAAGAATGATACCAACATGAACAATCTAAAAGAAAATTTAGACTTTAAAGTGCAGGACTTAAAAGCAGAGATAGATTCCTTAAGGCAGAAACAAGAGAAGGAAATAGAACAGATCAAAGATAAGTTGCAAGAAAATTCGATGGGACTAAAAATTGAAACTCATGGAAGATCAAGGAAAATAAAGCCACCANGATAGATTCCTTAAGGCAGAAACAAGAGAAGGAAATAGAACAGATCAAAGATAAGTTGCAAGAAAATTCGATGGGACTAAAAATTGAAACTCATGGAAGATCAAGGAAAATAAAGCCACCAGTTTTCTGACGTTCCTATTACTGAAGGAAACACCTAACAAAAATGTCAAATTAAATATTATTTACTAGCAAACTTACTACACAAAATATAATTTTATGGAAACTGCATATTACTCCCAGAGCTGCTAAAGCTAGACTTTGATCCATGAATATTGACAGCCCCAATGTCAACTTTTCCACTTTATAGCACTAACACTAAGTATCAAACCCCATCATAACCACACCACTTGCAACGAATACCACAAAGTATACAAATAATCCCATAAAACCAAACCAGAATGCTTCCATTCATGTGTTTATTTCCTCAAACAGAACACAGTAATGTCAATCAACAACCATCCAGAACTGATTTATGAGACCAGGGTTGAAGCAGTGGAGGACTCACTAAAATTTAAATTTCAATTAGCAAACAACTAACCAATAACAAATAAACTTACTATTTCCAAGTTGGTGGGAGAACCTTCTTGGTCTTGTAGTATCTGGCAAGTCTGTGGATTCTGCTCTCAACAAGAATCAACCTGAACTTGGCATCTTTATCCTTCCTGTTCTTCTCAAGGTGCCTTCTGATGGAGACAGCCTTCTTGATGAGGAAGTACAAATCCTCTGGGATTTCAGGTCCAAGGGCCTTGGCCTTCAGGATTCTAAGAATCTTGTTGCTGGTCACAAACCTGGTCTGGGCCACACCATGTGAGTCCCTGAGGATGACACCAATCTTGGATGGAGTCAAACCCTTCTTGGCAAGCTTGTAAATCTGCTCCTTAACATCATCGCTGGTTGTCTTGAGCCACTGCAATGATAGAGGCAAAATTAAATCAATGCCTTATAATGCTTATGTGACACCCCAACAAATTGTAAAGCCGCAAAGTATCATTAACCAACGTCAAGATTTCCTATTAGAGCATTGGTAACCTCGAGCCACACCGGTTCAGCGAATCGAACCGATGTACCCTCGGTACCCCCAAAAGATCCATTCCGAAGACTGGCAAGGCCTATAATATACTAACAGTGGGAACACTCCTCCTGTATGGCAGTGACGACTGAGAGATACCCTTGCTGCAAATTGTACATAACGTTAGTTTCACAAAACAAAAACACACCAAATAAATTTTGGAACACAGAATTTCAAAATTAATGTTACCCTGGTGCGTGCATACGACCCATCTTAGACTGATTTAGAAAGACGGCGAACGAGGAAAACACTCAGCACAACGTGTCGGAAAAGGAAGAGGTAGTTTTTGTTGGTGTGATCTAGACGTCTGAAAATAGCAAACTTAATAAATAATTTAAAATGTATTATTTTACATTTCAAGTTCCATAATGTAATACATATTAATTTAAATTAAAATATTAAATATATTTAACTATTAAACATCTGTTGAAATATTTGTTTAAATATAATTCAAAATAATCTAACAAAAATTACTTATATTTTATCATATTGAAAATGTTGTTATTATATAGATAATTTAAGTTAAGTCGTTAATAAGTATGCTAATAATTCTAAAATTTATAACAAACTATACCAAACTTTGCCTTATTTAAATATTTTAAATAAGTTTAAAATTTACAAATATATGTTATTGCGAAAATTAAAGACTAAGCTTTTATAATTCAATTTTGTTTACAAACACCACATGCGCACTTTTGTAAATCCTAAATTCTCTCAATAAGTTCATTAATGTTTTGATATATTAATTAATATTCATGTTTTTCGAAGTGAAGCTACGATTTTAATTTCTAGCTTTATACAATAGTTCGCATATATCAGTTCGTTTCATCTTTTGAATTGGTTAGTCCTTATGTTACACATGATGTCAAATCTCAATTCCTGCAATATTTAAGTTTAGATATGCAATATCAAATATTCTCCTTAAAAATAAATGTTTTAATAAACAGTTTAAATCAGTAATAAATATTATATACATATTGTAGGAAAGATCGCAATATTTTGTCATCATCTGAGAATGTCCGATTACAAACTTTTGAATAAGAAGGATTTGTCGCGATTATCAGAAGCAGAAGTGCAAGCACTCGGAGAAACTGACAAAGTGGTAAATGAAACGTAAGTTAGCAACGTCATATAAAGTGGAAAAATAATATTATAAAAATATGTTATTTTAACTATAACGGATTTCGCTTAAGAAGCTTTAATTACGTAATAACTGAGCTCTTGACATACTCAGTAAAGTTAACATTGCATAAATTGCACAATGTTGTGTTAGACTTGATCTTTCTTAAGGATAAGTTATGATAGCAATGAGAGTATTTAAGGGTTTCAAGCTGATTTCTAGAATGTAAAACAATGTTGTTGTTTTATTTACTTATTTGCTTTATTATTTAAGCAAAACACTTATTGAAAACTATCAAGACCTTGTCAAATGCCTGGAAGACCTGCCAAAGAGAGAAAATGAAGAAATGATGGTTATATATATTTTTTTTCAACATATGTTATATTACATCAGAATAATTTTCATTGTTGAATTTAATTTAAGAGTATAGTTTATTCTTGTCAAGTTAGCTTAGATGGTTGCATGCAACAGTAATGGTAACAGTCATAATGTGTGTTGTTCGCAACCACAGCACTGGCACAAGCACATTTGGGAAGGACTGCTGTGTAAATGATTTGCCAAAAGAACCTCTTATGTTATGGATATGGCACATCTAAATGAACTACATTTACAATAAGAAAATAATAAAGTTTTGAGGATGTGCACAACTAAATTCGAAACAGAATGTGGAAACTAAATGTGGCCTGTACATTTTAATCCATGACTGATACTTAACGTCTTCTCATTGAAGGTTCCCCTTGGAAAGGTGGCCTACATGCCAGGAAAACTGGTGAAAACCAATCATGTGACAATGGCTCTGGGTGACTCTTGGTTCATTGAGACTTCAACAAAACATGCCCAAGCAGTGGTGCAGAGGAGGATTAAAGGTGAGCTCCTTGATCATTCATTTATTTAGTCACTCACTCATTCATTAATCTTTGCAGCTCTGGAAGACCAATTGGGTAAATTGAAAGAGCAGAAAAGACTGTTCGAAGATCGCTTTGATTACACCGAGCGATTTACAAAGGTGTTTGATAATGATGTTTTGATAATATTTAGATTGTGGTAATTGAAACAGTGCTACCAGAAACAACTTATAAGATCACGTCAGCTCTTTCATTTGTCGAACATAATCATTTATTGAATCAAAAAAAATTATTTCAAATCGACAGGAAGGGGAGGAGTTTGTGGAGATCTCTGAAGAATGTACAGAGGAGGAATATACCAAGTTCAAAGGTTTTAGAGCAGTATAATAATTGCAAGTGTAATCATTGTAATCAACGTAATTGTCTTGAATTCCGTTCGACAGTACAACACCGAGAAAATTTCACAAAAAGCAGATCAAAGGCACAAACACAAAATGAGGACAAAATGAACTTGGATGACTTCTTTGCCAATTACAATGACGATGATGATGATGATAATGGTGACAAGAGCAAGAACAAAGCAAGAGAAATTAATGATGGCATTGCCTCCGAATCAAATGTTGAAGATGGCAGGATCCACGAGGGGTACAGGTCTCTGCTAAGCGACCTAGGCATAGATTGTGCAAATATTGAATTCACTAATGGTGCCACCCAGGGCTTCGATGATGTGCTCCCAGAAGATAATAAAGTAACCAGTGAGGAACCAGGACCCGAATCGGGAACATCAGAATCTCATTTTGTCAATTTGTCAGAAAATGATGATTCATCAGGTGACATCAGAGACAGCATGGATACACTTCCTTCCGATGGTCCCCAACAATTTCAATCCAAACATTCAGATGAAGGTTTCAAAGAGGATATTGGCTTCAAATTACTCCTGGATAAACTTGGCTTCAACCTTGATGAATCATCTGACTCCAAAAGCAGTTTGGCAGAAGAAGTATTTTCGGACCAGTTACCCAGTAAAGTTGACACCGACATAAAATCTGTAGAAAATATAAAAACATCAACTGGGTTAAAGAAATCAGTCACCTGGGAAGACGAAGCGGTTGCAAATACTGGTGACGATCATGATCACGA
Source organism: Hirudo medicinalis (assembly GCA_011800805.1). Taxonomy (NCBI): domain Eukaryota; kingdom Metazoa; phylum Annelida; class Clitellata; order Hirudinida; family Hirudinidae; genus Hirudo; species Hirudo medicinalis. Next base: position 56,348 of record MPNW01000975.1, read on the forward strand.
TCATGGAGAGGAAGAGGAAGATTCAGAGGAGGAAAGCAAACCTGAAACCATTACCCTAAATTTTAAGCATTCACAAGCATTATCAGTAAGTTTTTTTTTTGCTATTGAAGTTTGTGATGTATTTGCAGGGTGTAAATCTCAAATTTCTAAAAGTATCTAGCACGAACCTAAGGACGTAATTTTGAAATGTTATAGGTCTCTCTAAAACCTTGCACAGATGAAACAGACCCTATCACCATAAAAACTCCTGGTGAAATTTACACAAAGATGTGCAGGCCAAAATCCATCTTGAAACATTCAAAAAAGGTTTGCACCACTCTCCCAGGAATTAAATATTTTCATTTACACGACTTCGTGTACCTTTTTTAAAGTATCATTACTTCATTCTTCAGCCACCCAAGATCTCAGTACAGGATAAGCCTACTGAGGAGACCAAGGTCACAACCAAAAAACCAGCAAAAGTTCTCCAACCAGCAGTATCTGCTTTGGTAGTCGAAAGAACTTCTGACAATCATCTTCAAGATACTGACACCCCTAAACACCACAGCTTGCCATCTCAACCTCCATCAGAAAATTCAAGACCTCATGTATCAAAGTTCAAAGCCCGGATGGCAAGAAAATGCCAACAAGCATCATATTAGTTTTCTTCATTAAATGTTTTAATTGTTATTAAATTATCAGGATCACAATACAACTAAATAATGGCTTCAAACTAACTAAAGCTTCTGTTGCGATGTGACTTTCTTAAGCATTGCTTTGAATTATCAGTGTGAGGAACCAACACAATTTGTGACAAACATTTGAAACAATTTGAAAATAAGATCAACAAAATGATTGAGGTGAGTTACCCATTACAGCAGTCAAACAAAAAAAATCTAAAATCATGTCAATTAATAATAACTCAAACTGATGAAGATCGAAACATTAGTTACAGTGGACATTCAGATTACAACGAACACGACCCCTGTTGAGGTGTAGCGAGCGACATCGGAATGCATCGACATTGTGAATTGAAATCTGCGGTTTTTAGCGAGAAATTGCTGACATTCTTCGATAGGTCACACAAGTCTAGCCGAATCAATACTTTTGTCGATCCTGGCGCACATCGGAGGTCTCTGTAGCCTAAAATGAATTCAAAGAATCAAATGGAATGGATGAGAAAGTGAACAACCATGATGATCATTTTAAATGCGCGGCAATTATGTCTGAGTCTTTGGTTGACGAATTCTTAAGACGTGCAAATTGTCAAGCCAGACTGGAATTCTGGCTCGTCGCGTGAATCTAAGCCGTTGCCTGTCTGTGGTCCATTATCGTCTCCCCTTTTGGTCCAGCCTTTTTGCAGAAGTAGTCACAAGCAGGAATCAACCCCAAGTTGAGAAGGTTCCTGGCATACTCGAGATAGGTCGAAGTGACCATGGTCGACCACTCCGTGCTTTGAGCTTCCGGGCCTGCCGCATCTCCGATGTTGGTCAGGAGTCCCGACGATGACGAGGACGAAACCCGAGCGTTCAGTTTCAACCCGAATTCTTGGCACGACTCCAAGAACAGGGCTGCCCTGTCAAAATAACGCTGGGAATACATGATCTCGAAGGCTTTTTCGAGTTGTCCCAAGCTCAGGAGAACTAGAATGGCTTTATCCTTTTGATCCACCTGAAATTATCTTCAAGGTTAATATTAAATGAATTAACTCAAAATGAACACTTAACAATTACATGATATTTTTCACTCAAGTCTCATGCATATTTATTTAATCAATCTCAGAACCACAACAACCGCAAATATCTGCCTACCTGAGGAGAAGCCAGATGATCGGCCCATCTCTTCAGAACCTCGTTGCATTCCTTCTCGTCCAAAGAGACCTTGGCCAGCCAGGCAGCTTGGAACCACTTGCCATAAGTCTGCAGGTATCGACAGGCATCCAAGCCCTTATCAATCATGCAGAGGAGCTGAATGCCCTCGGACAGTTGGCCGTTCGCAATGAGATTGGTCGCTACCAATTTTATGGTGCTCTGAGAAGCCCCTGAGGACCTGATACTTGCAGCCAGGCAAGCCTTGAGGGAGTCGGCATAGTAGTTAGGTGACTCTGGTTCGGTTTCCAGAAGGAGCTGGACAGCTCTATCTGTCTGTCCAAGGAGTATTAGGCTGTCGGCACAGCGTCTTGCCTGCTCCCCGTTTCCCCTCTTCGATTCATGCAAGCGAACTCGACTCAACTCTCGTGACTTGAAGACAGAACTGCAGATAAAATGTAGACTTATCTACAATCTATAATATAAAACAGAAAAGTGCATGTTTATGATCGTCTGCCCCAAGAACTCCTCCCAAACAAATGAACGGTAGCGACTTGAAATCTGCACACTTCATTCTCTATGCAATTCTTGGGTCGACTGTGCTATTTTCAATTTTAAATCGCTCAGTTCTTTGAGGGCAGATAATTGGCTGTATTTGAAGGATGAGAATAATAACGGCATAATAGCGAAATTGATTAGGTATACATGACTGGCGAAGCTGGCTTAAACAAGCTAGTTAACCAATTAAAAGTCAAATGAAAAAACATACTTAGTGAACATTTACCTCTCACAGAGTATATCAAAGCAGGTCTCGAGGGGTTCATAGTCTGTTTGATGAATCAATTCAATTTTGCCATCCACTTCCACCTTGTCTTCTGCCATCTGATCTCCCGAACCTCCTTCCGAAGCTACCTGCACGGGCCGGATCGAAGGTCGAGATCCGGGACCGACGTCGGCCATGGCACCCGACCTTTCCTTGAGGAACTTCATGTAGAACAAAGCAACAGACCAGAAGACAAACTCAGATTCATCTCCAAAGAGTTTTGCAGCTTGTAGGCACCTTTCTGGGGTGCCAAAACGTGCAGAGCAGAGATATTTCTTAAGATCTGGGTCTATCAGATCAATCTGCTCCACGACGCACTGCGACAGGGCGTCTTTCATGGTCGAAGCAAATTCTTCTGCATCGAGGCCATAATTGCTCCTCCAAGGTTGATGCTGTATCAAGGACTTAAGCAAAAACCCTGCTTTTGGTACAAGAACATGAGGACAGAAAAATGGATCGACCTGATTATCTTCCATGGTAGAGGAGTAGTACGAAAGGTCGAAGTCGGTGATCCGAATCGTTCCATCTCCACAAGCCAGCACCGGGCGATCGGAGGCAGCCCAGTCGACTGCCGAGATGCTGGAAATATCTCGAGGACATCGAACGCTGGATATCCTCAAAGTGTCTTTGGCATCCCAAACTTCTACGCCATCACCAAAGAGCAACAGAAGCTTCATGTTTCCTCGACCAGGAGCAAACTTCACCTTCTTGATGCCTCCCCTTCCGGTAGGAACCGTCCTCGAGATCCTGCCCTTGAGGTCCCAGATATTCATGTTTCCATCCATGTCAGTCAAGACCAGAGTCTCTGATTTCCACGCTATGCCCGAAATCGAACCCATGCTGGCGTCGGGAGGTATCTTCGAGCCTTCTTTGATCATGCTCCCTTCAACAATGTAGTGATACAACAGACCGCTGGTGTCTGTGAACACAAAATGTTCTTTGAATGATGTAGGCAAAAGATCTTCAGGTTCCATTATTCCTGTCTCGTTGGCTGTGGGAGTGGACGCCTGAGATTGCCCCGTGGGAGACGCCACATCCACCAGGGGAAGATCGGACGGATTAAGAGCGGATCCCTGGTTGCCATCGACTTCGGTCGAGGGTACAGTGGATTTTTTCTTGAGGTTTTTAATGTTATGCGAAGGAGACCACTCCAGCGCCGTGACGATGGGAAAATTCTTCGGCATCTGTCGGAGGATGGTCCGAGTTCGGACGTCCCAAATTTCGAGCGGCCTGTCCTTCATGGAGAGACAAAAGTACTGCTTCAGATAAGAAACCTTGAGTTGTTCTATGGGAGGTTCTTCTTCATTGGATCCTCCCCTCAAGCTGACGCTACGACCGCTGTCCAAGTCAGTCAACATCAATTCGTTACGCATGACACCTGACCCGCCAGCCAAAGGATTCTGATAGGCAAAGGAAAGAAAGGACTTTAATCCTACCCATTCTATTCCTCTTACGGGAGAAGAGTGGACGCTCAACTCCTTGAAAAGCTGTCCTCCGGAAAGATTGAATATCTGAACGCTTCCCCCGGAAGAACCGACGGCCAGGAGGGGTTGGTAATGGTCAAAATTCCTGGTCGTCAGAGGGGGGCACATTCGGATCACGAGTGAACCCGGATGCAGGGAAGACAGCAGACCGACGAGCACGAACTTGAGCGAATTCTGCAAATTATTAGTTTGATTGCGACGTTGCAAAGAGCCCGTCTCCCTGGCGTTCGACGCGGGCAAGACGAGGTCGCAAAGTGCGAGCGACGAAAAGGGCACGTTTCGCACCTGTGCCCCCGAAGATTGCGTTTTCTTGTAGAACGCTTGGACCTCCCAAACGAGAATCCTGCCCGTGCTGAGAATCAAAGCGACCCTCTTTTCTGACACGGGACACGCAGACATGGCGAGGACCCTGCTGTGTTTCGTGACCCGGAGAGCATCCGACTGACAGAAGTGTTCGTAAATGAGCTCGTTGTTCTGAGCCGAGCCGGAGAGGCCTCCGAAGTAGTCTGCAAAGAGAGACTGGGTGCACGGGGAGGCTTCTGCGGCCATTTTGCCGGTGCACTTTTGCGCTCGCAAGGCCAGGGTTCCGTTTTCGTGGAGGCAGAGAAGGGCATCTCTCTGGCAAATGCTGACAACTTTAATGAATGGCGATCCAGTTCTCTCTGTCGAAATGATCCCCACCGTTTGATTGATCTCCAAGTCGAGAACAAGAATCTCTCGACTGTACAGCAGGATCAAATGATGTCTCCTCGCCTTGTGGAATTCGAGCTGCAGGCAGGTTGCCGATTCTCGATGGGCGGAATTTCCGGCAAGTCCCCCGGCCATGATCGAGGACGGAGTGGTGGCCGTGGAGGATAATCCTCCATCTTCCTCTGCATTTGTCAGTCGCCTCGAACTTTCACCGACCAGTATTCCGCTAACCCTTTTTAAAGTGGATTTGGAAAGTCGCTTCTCGGTGTTCAGACGATCGAGGCTGGTCGAAGAAGTCACCTAGATTCAAACTTGGTTCAAAGTTTAAAAGTATTTACCAGATATATATATAATGGTACTATTTTTATTAATAATAATAATATTTGCAATGTGTGCAAGTCATGTAAAAATAAATCAAGTTATTAATCAACTTCAATAGCAAAATCTTATTAACAGAATTCATCATTCAAGCATTCACTTGAGTTGAGGGACTTGAAATGAAGAACTTTTTTCCAGTCCCATTTGGAGCTTTGGTAAGAGAGAAGTCGTCGACAAAAACAACAAAATCCTGTCCAAGAAAAGCCACCCTAGCAGGGTCAAACGGGTCAAAGGAAAATGACTGGAAGAGGTCTGCGTATGTCTTCCTCCACAGTCTGCTCCCATTTTCTGTGTTCCAAAGAACAAGATGGTATGGGGGATGTAGAGCAAGAAGAAGATCATGTGAAATGTCCTGCACTCCCACCCATTCCATGTCCGACACGGGCTTCGTCCCGTCACAGCAATCGGCTCCAACTTTTCCAGAAACTGCATCCCATATGTAGATGTGACCATTGTGGTCAGCTGCAGCAAGTCTCAACCCATAAGGACTGGCTAAGTTGTGTCTGTAGTTTTCACGAGCCCATTTTACCTTGCAGAGGAAAGAAGACATTAAGGAAGTTCTTTTACGAAAGCAAAAACTTAATTTATTAAATTACTCATCTAAACTATATATATATTATATGTGTGGCCTTGTAATACAGCAACAACTCATTTTGGACAAAGGAATGTATGCAATCATCATAGGATATAGTGTTAAAGCTGATAAATACTGAGACGAATTCCAGTCGAAATAACAAATTGTGCAAATTAAAGTGAAACCAATATTCGCTTGTGAAACCAACTTTTTCATACCTTTACTATGTAGCCAGAGCGACAATCTAAAACTTGAACTATTTGCACGCTTGTAGGATCAACAATGACCACTACATTTTGGCATCCATAAGCTACAAGACCCTGCCACCCCCAATCGCAAGAACCTTTATTTAAATTGTGGAGAGCTCCGGGTAGCGTTTTCGGCATTATTTTCATCGCCATTTTGGAGTTGCTTGTTATTCCCAATTTACTTTATGATTACTACTTGTTTGTGACTTTTCATCCGTACGCCCAATCTTCCACAACCACAGACAGCTGCCATGAATGTTATATTGTGTCTCTCAAGGGTGTACTGAGTATTTCTCATGGAGTTTTACATATTTAAAAAAATTACTTAAAGATAATATTTGACATTTTATTAAATTTCATTACAAGCTCTAAGTATTAATTATTCATCAATTCCAAGCAGTATTTCCCTTCAAAGAGATCTTTAAATAATTAATAATGGTTTATTAAAATTTAAATAAATTATGTAAAATTTAAGCAATTGCTTTAATGAGAACACTATTGTCAATTTATGAATAAAAGTAAACGACAAGATTGAAATCTTTCGATTTACGATTTATTTCTGTTCAAAGGATGGCTTGCGATGGAAGCGACGTAAAGTGCTTGGAACATCAAACTTTGAAGGTAAGTTTCGGAAATAGATGTTCGAAAGGAACGCTTTAGTATTTCTGGCCTTTTCCTTGTTTTAGCGTTTTTATTTTGTTTTCTAGTATCTGATTACAGTTGATCTGTCATCGGCTTTGTTTCAGCCATTGATTTGTATTGTTGCGAACATTAATTAGCAAATGCGAATATAGAACATGTGAAAAGCGAAAATGTTCCGTAAAGTAAACATTTTTCCTCAGGTGCCTTATGAAGTACTGAACAAAAGGTTTCGCTTGGCACAAAAGAACATTGACAGAGAAGTCCAAAAGATTCAGGCTGCTTTGAAAGACATTGAAAAATGTATCAATTCAAGTGAACCTGAAAAAGACATAGAAATCACTCAGGCTTTAGAGGGAGTGACTGAAAAGTTGTTGATAATGAAAAGGAAGGTTGGGATCGATAGTTATTTTTAAAGGCTTTAGAACTTGATTTTGACTTGTTATGTGAAGTAAGATTGCCGCCATGCTTATCCCCATGGCTTCAGATCAGCATCCTTAGATTAATTGTCTTGACGAATGCAGGCCGAAGAATCAATACACGAGGAGATCGAAGCAGCCAAGGCTTGCAAGAGGAGGGTGAATCACTTGAAGGAGAAAGAATCCGAAGATCTGCCAACAATGAACTCCTGGATGAGGAAAAGATTGGATCGGATGCTCGTGGAATATTTCCTCAGGTCGGGCTACTATGACACGGCCATCCACCTGGCTAGGCACTCAGGAATAGAGGTGCATTAAATGGTGTTGTAGTGTAATAATTAGGATTATTATTATACAAATAAGTTTAGGTATTTATTATATTGTAATACAATGTTCAGTATCTTTTGTTATTACCTCTAAAGAATGTTTTATTAAGCTAAACATTCCTCTTCCAAGTTGGTCACTCATACATTCTATAGTTTAGTTGTAGACAATAAACAAAAAGGTAGAATGCAACAAATAGATTGCTGTTTATATTGGTAACTTACTCTTACTTTGATAATTGTAGTTAATGATTTAGTGCAGGTTTGCCGAACGGCTTGCATTCTTGCATGCAGCGGTAACGGCAAGGTCGTAACGTGTCGTGTTCGAAACCCAGCCTGCACTGCCGCAAGCACCCTTGGGAAGGAGCGCTATATAAATGGTTGACAAGAAGTGCCTCTGACGCCACGCATATGACGCTATATAAATGAACTACATTTAATTAAATAGGATAATTATTTTACTCCTTAATTACATTAAAGTGATTAACAGTTACAAATGAATTGTTACCAAGTCTAAATAGTTATTGGCCAAAGTTTTAATTAAAAGATCACATTTTCTTCCAGGATTTGACAAACCTCGACTTGTTCCTCACTTCTCGAGATGTCGAGGCCGCCCTTCTCGACAAGGACACGAGCAAGTGTTTGTTGTGGTGCCAGGACAACAAGTCGAGGCTCAAGAAGATCAAGGTACCGAGGATAATAGTTCTCGCATTGCCGGTTGTCTTTATGATTAGTGATGATGATAATTACAAAGGTGAGGAAAATGAGGTCAAATATTTATGTATTAATTATGTGTAGCTTTGGCTGCCATCCGTCCAAGACTGACTGATTATTAACAGATACGAGTAGTTAACGTATGCAAAATTGTTTCAGTCCATCTTGGAGTTCAACCTGAGACAGCAGGAGTTCATAGAGTTGCTCAAGTCGGGGAAACCGACAGAAGCCATCAAGTAGGACAAAGTATATTCTTGAAATGACATTATGACCGTGAATCGGATTATTTTCACATCTTCTATTACTAACGGCATAATAATTAATCGCTATTTAGTGATTCTTTTTGTGATCCAATAAATATGACCGATCGTCAGTCGTTGAAGAAGTGACCTGAATTCTGATCGGTCGATTTCATCTCAGGCACGCCAAGAGACATTTCTCGGCAGTTGAAGATCCTCAGTACGACGAAATTCAGAAGTGCATGGGACTCCTCGCCTTTCAGCTCGACACGGATATACCTCAGTACAAGGTGCTTCGAATTAATATGCTCGTTGTTTGTCCGGTTAATTACGTTTTTGCAATGCGCTCGTGTTTTTACTATCGAAAGCGGTCAAAAGTCACAGTTCAGGATGGAGATATGCTGACCTGTGACCCGTTTAAGTCGACCCTACATTAATTTGACTTAGCCAGGTGGCGTTCGGGAGATCACGCGACGACACCTGCCGAGGGTCCGAACAATCGACCGTTTTCTCGTCGAGAAACGAGACGACGTTGTTTCATGCCGTGCAATCTCGATCAAATGTCATCTTACATAAACTTCATTTTCCAGGACCTCCTCGACCCAGGGAGGTGGCTCCACCTGGTGGAATTATTCAGGAGAGAAAACTACAAGCTCTACCAACTGAACAATGAATCCGTATTCACCGTGGCTCTACAGGCAGGCCTTTCTGCCCTCAAAACACCGTGAGTGGAAATCATGTCGATCGAGATATTTCGTGACATTCGTGCTTCTAACTGCCGGTAATTATTAAAATCCTTAAATATTATATCATAATTATTGCCAGTAATTATTAAAGCCCATAAATATTATATCGTTGATTGACATAATTGCATTTCAACAGTCAGTGCTATCACACCAAGAAGGACCCGAGCCAAGACGACAAGACCGTCCAAAGGTCTGCAAATTGTCCGATCTGCAAGCCCCTGTTCAACTCCCTTGCCAAGAAGTTGCCCTTTGCCCACTGCTCTCAATCCAAACTCATTTGTGCCCTGTCCGGCCAGCTCATGAACGAACACAATCCTCCCTACATGCTGCCGAACGGGCACGTGTACGGATACCAGGTAGGTCTGCGGATGGTCGGTCCGCGCACGCGTTGTGCTCGATCTCCTATTTGGTTGTCTGTAATTGTATATCAACTAATTTGCAATAAAACAGCCTTTCAATATGTTTTGGTAGAAATTGTGATAAAAATGCTCCTGATATAAACTGGGGTCCAAAAACTTGGAAGTTTCAAGTAAGTTTATGAAGCAAGTGTTCAGTTAATGGAACTGAATGACAGAGTCAAGTATTTGAATGGGTCTGGGAGATTTGTAGAATCTGGCTTGAGACTTTGGAATCTGGTGTTGTAATGCTATGAACCTAATTTAGTTCTGCAGAGCTTCCTTAAAGAAGATTTTAAATGTGACGGTCGAATGTAGTAATTTAAATTTAATCAAAAAAATTGATTAATGCTTTCGCCAGAGTTATGACGATATTAAATTCCGTTTGATTTTCAGTCCCTGATGGAGATGGCAGAGAAGAACGACGGCAAGGTGACCTGTCCGAGGACGAGGGAAGTCTTCCAGTTGAGGAACTGCGAGAAGGTCTTTGTCATGTAGCTAATGATGGCAAAGTTGTTCTGATTTAGACTGATTTTACTTGCCACTGCATTGAATTGATTGCTTTTTGTTGATTTGACTTTTCCTTGGGTTGAAATTGCCTTGTGAACCATGTTATAAAACCATCATCTGATTTTGAGAGCTAGTGTCTTAGTCTCTTCTTTCACAAAATAAGAGGACTTTTCTAGTAAATTCTCTAGATGTCATTTTATGATGTTTTATGGCTGTGACACGTGGCATGGAGAGCAAGGAATTTCGAAAGCTTTTTCTGAGCTAAACGCATTTGTCGAGGTTAACAGATGACAGTGGAAGAATGTTCGCATTGGTCTAACGGCATGCATCGTGTTCAAGTGCATGCTTGGAATTCACGGTACTTTATGACAAATACGAGAAATAAAATAAAAAGACAAGAGTCGATTAAAAAGTTTTATTGTGGTTGGAATTCACGCAAACGGTGAGACTCGCACGAGTTGAGCTGTCGACTCTTGAGCTGTTTCCCTTTTGGCCTCCTCACCCATCAGACGATCCTTCCTGCTGAGGTCGGTAGAGGTTCACGACGTCTGGACTGAAGACATCGATCAATTTGAAACTTAATAACATCAACCGAAACTAATTATTCCAAAATTCAAAACAGTAAAAGTGAATTCTCGAAAACATGAATTACTCAGAGGAAGTGAATTTATGAGTGATTGTGAAAAAGCATGAAAACACTCGACAATTCGTGAATAACGTCTGAAGTCCAACTTGTAAAGTGCCATTGAAGAGACCCACAATAAATTGAGCTTTTAAGCATCGTAACCTAAGAAAATGAGAGCCTATCTACGAAATTTTGATGAAATTACAGCTGGAAAAATATTTATAAATTAGTAATAAATAATAAAAAGATTTTTTAAAAGCAAACCGAATTTGTTGAAATCGTGCGAAATGAAACCTGAAATCAAGATCGATGAGAAACCGATAGTAACTTTGGTCATTTCGGAGGTGAATATTTACTAACATATTATAACTTCTTCTTCTTCTTCTTCTTCTTCTTCTTCTTCTTCTTCTTCTTCTTCTTCGTGTTCTGAATTGTAATACTTTCCATTCAAACCAGAATCTGGCAGCTGGTGTGGTAGCGACGTCAACAACCGACCGACGAGGGCTTCAACTTGGATTTCATTGGCTTCAAAGCATAGGGAATCCTCGGTCGATCTCGGCTCAAGCGGCTGCAGGGGCTTCGCGGCCGCCCGACCATCACGAGCGCTCCAAAACCACCACGGCGACACAGTAGCGACACCCGCGAACGCAACAGATGCAGCTCAGCGGTTTATTGAGCAACACGCGAACGTCCAGCAGTCGAGCGTCGTTGTGATGTACTCTTTGTCATGTACGCTACCAAGAAACGAAAAAGAATTATGAAGCAGTGAGTTGTAGGCTGTTGTTGTTGCGATGTTGTTGTGCTGTTGTTACTGTTGTTTCTGATGTTGTTGTGCTGTTGTTGTTGCTGCTGTTGTTGTTGTGCTGTTGTTGCTGTTGTTGTTGTTTCTGTTGTTGTTGTTGCTGCTACTACTGTTGTTGTTACTACTATCCAGTTGTTATAATTATAGTTATTGTCATCATAATATCTTGTTGTTGTTGTTGTCGTCATTCGCAGCAAAATATCACTATCACCATAATTATTTTCTAATCCACAAAGTTCATACGTATCTAATCCATGGCATTTCCCTTGCCTTGAATCATCACGACACCAACCACACCGATCGCATGAGTACCACTCCTGCTACACCTACCACAGCTACCGCAACGACCACACCGATCACACAAGCACCACTCCTACTACACCTACCACAGCCGCTGCAACAACCAAAACGACCACATAAGTACCACTCCTACTACACCTACCACAGCCACCGCAACGACCACACCGATCACATAAGTACTACTCCTACTATACCTACCACACCTACCACAGCCACCGCAACGACCACACCGATCACATAAGTACTACTCCTACTATACCTACCACACCTACCGCAACAACCACACCGACCACACAAGTACCACTTCTACTACACCTACCACAGCTACCATAACAACTACTCCTACTACACCTACCGCAGCTACCACAGCTACCATACCTAGCAGAACATCAACGACGACTTCAAAAACAATGGCCTGTGATTTGAGCATTCGATACTCCTGATGATGATGATGATGATGATGATGATGATGATGATCCTGATAGTGATATTCCTCTGCTCGTCGGTAACAGTCCCTAATATGTCTGACACATCTGTGCCCACTGGTCGATAATGGGGTAGATGACGACGGTGATAATGATGATAATGACGATGGTGATGGTGATGATGGTGATGACGACGACGATGATAATGATGATGACGATGGTGATGGTGATTATAGTGATGACGACGACGACGACGATGACGACGATGACGACGATGACGACGATGACGACGATGACGATGACGATGATGACGATGACGACGATGACGACGATGACGATGACGACGATGACGATGATGATGATGATTACGACGACGATGATAATGATGATGACGACGACGATGGTGATGGTGATGATAATGATGATGATGATGTCCATGACGACGACGATGGTTCACACTTCTTACTGTTTGCCTAATGTTAATATTCGCGAATTAATTATATAATGTATTGCAATAACAACAATTTCCAACAACTGTCAACTGCCCGAAAGCGGAATAAGGATTGATCATCCTTTCAATGTTTTCCTGCTTTAATATTTCATTCAATTAAAACATAATAACGTTTAAAAAAAAAATCCAACAAAATGTGTTGACGACGCTAGTGAATGTAAAGACGATCATCATCCTCATCATTGTCGTCGTCGTCGTCGTCGTGGTCGTCGTCGTCATCATCATCATCATCATCGTCGTCGTCGTCGTCGTCATCATCATCATCATCATCATCATCATCATCATCATCATCATCATCATCATCATCATCATCATCATCATCATCATCATCATCATCATCATCGACATCAGGTCGTCATCATCGTCGTCGTCAGCACGTCCATCATCTATCTCACCTTATCACTCGTTTTTGAAATCCATCATCGTAAACATAGACGTTCTGTGTTCATCAGATTTTGTCATCATCGTCAGCATCACTACTATCAATTGCATTACGGTTGTCATGACAGCACAGCAAACAGACATCATAACCCCTAATTACCTCCATCAAAGTTTCAAATTTGTTCGGCTTCTTTTCGAATTTTCGAGGAAAATTGTAAGCTGCGACGTCGTCATCATCATCATCATCATCGTCATCATCGTCGTCATCGTCATCGTCATCATCATCGCCGTCATCATCATCATCGTCGTCATCATTATCATCGTCGTCGTAATCATTAGTACAATGTTTTTCGTCATTTTCCTTATTATCGCCTTCGTCATCACCATCACCAGATCCATCATTATCATAATCGCCATCGCTTCTGCAAAACATGAATCCTCTTGCATCACAGCAACTGTCTCTCATACGTCAGTTAGAAAAATAAAAACTTGTTTTTATGCGTTTCGAATAAAATTCATCTTTTAACAAAAACAACGGCTACTTCAACAACTGCAACATCAACAACGGCAACTTCAACAACGACAACATCAACAACGTCTACTTCAACAACTGCAACATCAACAACGGCAACATCAACAGCGGCAACATCAACAGCGGCAACATCAACAGCGGCAACATCAACAACGGCAGCATTAACACGCAACAACAAGAATCAGTTTCAACCCCCTCACTCTCTGGTTCTCTTTTTAATAATTGTGAAGGTTGAGGGACTGATAGTTCGGGAGTCGAACGTGCGGTCATAGGGTCTGCGGTGCCCAATAAATCTTCCAACAACTTCAACACGATCGCTTGACTCGCACGACTTGTTGGAAGATTTGCATTTAATAAATACGCCTTTTATTCTCGCACATCCCTGCTCGTGACGTCATATCTTCCATGCCAGTATCCATAAATTTGGATAGTTGTGTCACGGATGGATGGTTGTAAAGATGACCAGGTTTAAACAAAATATTTAGGTTTGTCTTGCAAATAATTTAGAATCACTGATATTAGGCTGAACCAGGAAGGAGCGTCCATTTTTTTGGATGTCTGAGTCAGGAATTGAACACTGTATCGCCGGATTGGTCCAATAAATATGTTTACTCGGTCTACAAAGAATTAGTGCCAAACAATGAACACGTCAGCGTGATGTATTTCCACGTTGCTGCTCATCCAAGCGTGTATCAAGTTCACTCAACCGTCAACTGGAAAGTTCGATATCCTTCGACATCCAAGTAAAACATATCAACGACAGATCTCGCCAGTCCAATAAGCTTTCTTCATCACTACCTCTATCAGCACCGACACTGCTACTATCGTCATCATCATAATCATGGCTCAAAATTATAATCTGTTTCTTATCCTTTGAAGGTAAAAGTTCTACTCTTCACGAAAATGTTTCGACGAAGTTAGTAATTTTTCCTTTAAAATATTCAATTGCAAACTGCTTTTCCTCTTAATTGGTTTGCAGTCATTAATTTTTCAGCGAAGAACTGGTGAAAACATTTTCTACTTTAAAACAATTCTTTCGAAGTCCTGCATTGGATGTCCACGGATGCACCTCGACGGCTGCTTGGTCCTCACGAATATCGCCTGCTTCTCGAGTCACGTGGTTAGCTATTACAATTCCTCCCACAATTCAACCAATCAGCGAAAGGCACGTAGCCGTTGATCGTAACTCCAGCATAATTTCTCTGAAGTCGCACACGATTCTTCCACGTTTGTTAAGAATTTTATGATTTTATTTTAGATATGATTTTCTATCAGAAGAGGAACATGCAAGTTATGCTCGTTGGAACGAGTAATTGATTACAATTAGTTCAGATGATGCAGAATCATTTTCGAGAAAAAAAATACTTTGAGTTGTGCTTGGGATGAATGCAGAATTACAACAATCCACTGTCAGAAAATTAATGAGAACACAAATAGATGGAATAATACCAATCAATCCATCCATCCATCCTTCTATTAGGTCAACCAACTGATTGATGTTGATAACTTGCTGAATATTTATTGATTGATTTATGACGTCATCGAATCGAAGTGACGCAGCAACAAATCCATTCAACCGCGACAGTCAATCATTCAATCCGGTTGTTTCCCGTTCAGCCATGCGGAACGCGAATGTTTTCATCCAGCAGACCAAGCGTGAATTGCACACACGACGTCGAGAGCATTCAGACTCCACTAAGGACTTAAATTATGCATGGAGCTAATTTGTCTCCTCTCAGACACAAGACACAATGGATTGGTCGAGGCCATCACTTCGTCGTCATCACTGCAGCAGAACATCATTACCGTCATCATCATCATCGTCATCATCATCATCATCATCATCATCATCAAGTCGCGACGTAAAGACAAGAGCTGCACGACAATTGCCTGCATTGGAGCTAATGTATGTCAACGATGCATTAGAAGATTGGAGCTCATCCTTCTCAAATCGTCCATCCAATCGTCCATCTATCCTTCCATCCATCCATTCATTCCTTCATCCATCCATCCACCCATTCATCCATCCATCAACACATGGTGGCTTAAATGAAATGAATCACCTGAGAATAATTACGAGTAATTCAGCTCCCTGCGGTCATCATCGTCATCATCATCGTTATCATCATCGTCATTGTCATCATCACCAATGCTGGTTATTTATAGCGACGGCGACAATCTTGGTGACTTGAGGCAGCGATTGCAACTAAGACGCTGTGACGTTGTGATGGATTGTCGTTCAAGAGGAACACTCATCCTCACTCATTCTAACTCACTCTCACTCATCCTCACTCATTGTAACTCACTCTCACTCATCCTCACTCATTGTAACTCACTCTCACTCATCCTCACTCATTCGAACTCACTCTCACTCATCCTCACTCATTCGAACTCACTCTCACTCATCCTCACTCATTCGAACTCACTCTCACTCATCCTCACTCATTGTAACTCGGACCTTGTTTCAATCCTTTTGCTTAATCCTGTCTTCAATACGATGTATTAATTGCTGAAAACACAACATAAATAACAATAACAACAACTACAACAATAATAACTTTAAAGCTAATGATTGACGTAACGAGGAACAATCAGGCATCGTCATCGTCATCATCATCATCGTCGTCGTCATCGCCATCATCATCATCATCGTCGTCGTCATCGCCATCATCTGATTCACGCTAAAAATTTGGCTTCAATCACTGGTTGAAGGACTCAACAGGGCAGACGATTGCATGGACTTTCTAGTTTGTCAGCAAGTGGAGGACCTAATTTTAAAGCAGGTCACGGTCGGAAGACCAATTAGGTCACGGAGAACATAAATAAAAACTGGAAGCACAAACACGCAAACACACAAAAGCACACGAATCTTTGGCGCATGGAATTCATCGATTTTAGGAGGTTGTATCTCGCTATCGTAATTGCTTCAACTTATGACCGACGACGATGATGATGATGATGATGATAATGACGACGACGATGATGATGATGATGATGATGACGACGACGATGATGATGATGATGATAATGACGACGACGATGATGATGATGATGNCTACCACTTCAATCATTATCATCGCTATCACCATCATCATCACCATCATCGTCATCATCATCATCATCATCATCATCGTCGTCGTCGTCGTCATCATCGTCATCATCGTACTCATCATCATCATCATCATCATCATCATCATCATCATCATCATCATCATCATCATCATCATCATCATCATCATCACAAAGTTTGAGTGACCTTTGAACTTGCTATCCACGAGCACGTGTCCTCCAATCACCAATCAATTGGTCGTCATCAACCTCATCAGCTTGCTCATCTTCCTCGACATTCTTGTTGGTCATGTGATCAATTGGAGCTAAATTTAGTATCTCGTGACCTCCCCTTGACGTCATTACATAGCAAAAGATGGATTTCACACCCAGACGAGGTGAACACCTGTGGTCCGGGCTGTTGTTGATTGACTAATAATAATATGATAATATTATATTACAATATAATAATAATAATAATATAATATAATCATTATTAATATAATATTATATTATACAATATATATTATATATTATATAATATCATATTATAATATTATTATCAAAATATTAATTTATATTTGTTAATTAATAATTATTATATTATTATTACATAATTATTATATTATTTTTATTATTATGTGATTAATATAATGTAATGTAATGTAATGTATGTTGATATTCTAACCCTAACCCAGTAATAGAGATTATAAATAAATCTAATAATTGTTCTTGATCACAACTCTTAAGTAATCAGGTCTTCCATCAAAGCAGTTACGTAATAAAAAGTTTGCAAACAAAACAAACATTGTCTTCTCGAATGAGACAAGACTTTGTATCAACTGCATGTTTGCATACAATCGACAAACTCATACAAACCACATTGTCTTATTTCATTGTTGCTATTGTTACTGCT
Organism: Hirudo medicinalis; assembly: GCA_011800805.1. Classification (NCBI taxonomy): domain Eukaryota; kingdom Metazoa; phylum Annelida; class Clitellata; order Hirudinida; family Hirudinidae; genus Hirudo; species Hirudo medicinalis. The sequence goes on from MPNW01000975.1 coordinate 73,857, forward strand.
AATTACAAAATGGAACTATAAGTCCTTTGTAACGAACATCGATTAATAGATTATCAATTATTTTATTTAAATAAATACATTTTACTAAGGACCTTGAGTTATGAGCTCGTGAAAGCTCGAGTAAAGGAGAGAATGGAAGGACCATGTACACACGTTAATTAAGGGTGCCTTATAAAAGAAGCGTGGCCTTGCCACTCGATTATTTCAAGTGCTTCGAGCTTCAAGACAGTTGACGACGACTTGTTGGAAGCTTTCAAAGGAAACCAATCAATCAAAAACTTCTTTATTCGTTCGACATCGAAACAACACCGGACTGCTGCATTTGATTTCTGGAGATTTCGAAAGATTCGTCTTGCTTTGTGTTTCGTCAGTTCAGTTTGCCATCATTTTGCTGATTTTGAGACGATAAGAATTGAGCCAAGAAGTCACTTTGGACGGTTGCCTGTTTTTAATTGAACGTTTGTTCAGAAATCCGTGGAAAATTAACGGTTAGTGATTTTTGTAGATTTGTGTTTGTCGGAAAGTAATTGGAAATCAATAAAATATTGAACCGTTATTATTAACAACCATCTTGACAAACCTTATTCATTGTTTCGACTTTCGCCATCTTTCCATCCATCCATCCATTCATCACATTAGGACACAACGAATGACAAACATTGAAAATTTAAATGAAAACACTTAATATTTAAGTAAGGCTAAGGAACGTACTGTTCGGTGGATTGGTGAATGAAGTCTACAGAGTTTGTCAGGAAATGTAATAATATTAATAATCATTTTCGTAATATTTTATAATTAATAATAATATTAATAACAGAATGTAATTTAACGAACTTGTGATGCAATCATGTTTTAGAAACGTACTTTGAAATGATATCCTTCAGAAGTGTTGCTTATTTTTCGTGCCTGGGACTCGGCGTCATCAATTGACACATGCAAATCAGTACAAAGCGAACTGCTAGCATAACAGTCGACAGCTTATTTGCGATAAGTAGATCATGATAATAGTCCCATCGGAGTTGTCATCGTCGTCAAGAAGATTGATTGAGCAGTACGATGTAGTACAAATCGTTTCGCTGTTCCAGTACGTGAACAGCAACACGAGTCGCAACAGCCCACATCAGCATCTTCCATGGTTAATCTCTGCTCCTAATTGAAGCCATAAACTCCAGCAAAGCAGCGGATTAAATGTAAAAAAAAGCTTCCAGGTGTCGTAAACCTATCCTAAGATAATGATTTGGCGATGGTGGTCACAATAAAAATCAATTGTGTGCGTGTGTGTGTGTATGTGTGTACGTTGTCGTCCATTACATAATCGGATGATTGATTAGGACGGTGCTCGAAACCATGCCGCCATCATGAGAGGAGATTTACAAAATGCAAAACAAAATTCATTTATAACCACCTCTCGTGGACACTCATTAATTCGAATGAGGGGGTAATTAGCCATTACAACCCCGCCCCCCTGTCCGTCAAGCCCTGATGTGGTTTCGAAAGAAAGTGGCATGGATTGTATCAACCAATGAACGTGCATCCTATTTGAAGACGTCGATTGTTTCAATCGTGAACTATCAACAAGGTACAAGAGGCTCACTTTAGGGGACATCCTTTGTATTTTCAATCCGACATTCACAAGGAAATTGGACTTTGCTTTGGAAGAGAGTGACGATAGGTAATTGATTGAGAATTTTAAGCTGTGCTATTTAAGAAATTGGACTGTGTGAGTTCACAGTTGGTCTTTTGTCAGAGTAGCTTGGTATTTTAGGCTGCATTATTGTGCCTAGTTTGCCTAGTTTGCCTAGTTTCTTTCAGAGACTCTGAGCCTCCAAGTCTTGAAAGCGTTCGAACCACATGTCATGCACTGAACGGCTGATGCCAGCTTTTCGCGAGGAGTATGTCACGTTAAATGCCAGAGAATGCCTTGTGAATCGTCAGAAATACTTTTAAAATGACGTAATTTGGACAATCCCAAAGTGATCTTTGGAGTTTTATTTTGATCGAAGAACTTTGAACCGTTACGATTACACTAAATGCCTAAATATGCATACAATGTTATCAGCGTAGAAGTTTTGCGTGTAGAGAAATCAAGAAGTCGGTTGCGTTTTGTTTTCAATTAATTAAAATAGTTGATTAATTTGTAAAGCATTTTGCTAAAGAAAATTGGCGTTTATCATTTCAGATAACCTGCAGATTTGGAAACACGGCCGACGGATTGTTGAATGTTTTAGCGATGGATCCCCTCACCTGCAAAATATCAGACGCCAACTACTTGAAAGGCACCACACTTGAGGAGTCAACACTCGAACATGGAAAGTGTTTCCAACGTGATCCATGCCGACGTGAAGGAAAACGTAGAAACTACGAAGATACACACGAACTGGACCAGAATTCTAACGATTGTGAGATGGAATCTAAAGCTTCGAAAATACCCAAGTTCTCGCTCCCAGAAGTGAAAGCGAAACCCTTGTCGTGCTTAAACTTGGACAAGATCACTCCAACTCATGAATATTTCCAAGGTCCAGTCTTACCTCCAGTTAACAAGTCATCTTCATCCTCATCTCTCTCGATCTTGTCAACTACAACGACGACAACCATCACAAGATCTTCCAGAGTGGAACGAAGGTCTAAAAAGAAGAGAGTCCTCATCGAGTTGAGGAAAAGTCTCGTCATAAACGAAGAGCAGTCGTCATCTCCATCCGCGAGCAGACCGCAATCGATAGCTTCTCCTCCCTTGACAGTTCCTACGACGTCATCGATGAAGAGTTTTCAATTCCAGGCAGACATAACGACTTGTCTTTCGAGCGACTCTGCATTTTCTTCTTCGTCTTCCACGCAAAAATCATCCAAATCTTCTATAACTTCCTCCATTCATTCCCTCTCTGCAGTGCCTCAGACCCCCTCTACGACTTCGTCGTCATCGTCGTCACTCCAGTCCCTGAATAGTCCAAACCCCCCTCTACCTCCAGCTCCACATTCCTCCCCTGCTTCGGTCACATCAGTCCCGACGGTACCTCCACCGAGTCCTTCCAATGGCTTGTTGTCACCTCTCCTCCGCTCGACCGCTTCTCGTCATTCTTCAAGAGACGATGAACTTCGGAGTAACTGTCGCACGACGCAAATAGCTTGGTCGAGCTTCCTCGGCGACTCGCGATGTGGTGTGGTCGACGACATCACTGGCAACTTCCAAACCATGACCATAGACAGGAAGTAAGTTAGATCTTCAATTTGTTTGTGCAATTTCATTGAACTGGTATGGTAGGTGGTCAAGTCATGTTCCTTTTGTAACTTTAAAGCTTGAAATAGGCTTGTAAGACTAACAATTTGTTAGTTTTTTTCTGACGCTGTGTTTAGGCGCCTTTGGCGCTATGCAAATGGCGCATTATAAATTAACTATTATTATTATTATTATTATTATTATTAT